>CAEFZY010016764.1:0-43095 GCA_903066815.1 Brachyrhaphis roseni
TCTATCTATCTATCTATCTATCTATCTATCTATCTATCTATCTATCTATCTATCTATCTATCTATCTATCTATCTATATATATATATATATATATATACGTATATATTCTTTTTATGGTCTTGCTTTTAGTTTGTAGAGAAATCAAGGTTATGCTTCTACAAAAACACAATATACTGGGGGTAACACGAGTCAAGAATCTTTTTCCTACTGTTGTTAAAAGACATTAGTTAAGATATGTTTTCTTACTTTGAAGTGTATAAACCTGGATGATTTCTGTTGTCTTTTCCAAAAGGATGCAGCCTCAGTGCTCCTGCTGACAGGGCAGAACTGGTTGAATATAATTATGGGACAGCAATGTTGGAGGAATCCATCTATGAACTTTAATTTCACAGGAGACAATATGATTCACCCTCAATGATGAGACTTGTATTAGGAGATAAAGTTGACCATTAAATGAATGAAAATCAGAGAAACAGTCTTCAGTTCACAGCACTAGGCTTCATCTTCGGTTATCTTAAGGATGGAGCCAAGACAAGCAAAGAAACAGAGATGCTTCTGCTAAGATAAATGTTTTCTATACGTTTGTTTATGATTATATGTGACTAAACCGACCTTAGCTGATTTCCTCAGTCATGGAGGTTAAGAGATGGCCGTGTGCATATGAGCAAGATAAAATGATCAAAAGAGGTACAAACAGTTTCAGCTGAGAGCACAAACAGTTTCGCCTCTCCCATGAAATGATAAAACAGATGTTCTCAGTTACTGAACATTATTTAATACACTATTACAAGCCAATCTCATGGTCTGCAGATGGAGGCCTTAAAGACTTGCAACAGTTCCTCTGTGAAGTATCTACTCACAAGGACTGAACACATATACTTGCTACATTTTTAGATACTAGTTTGAAAATATGCTGACGTGACGTCCAGTCCTTTGTTTAGCCATTGTTGCTCTCTTTCAATTCTAACTTGTTTTGTATGTTTTTTAGCCTGAGAAAATACTCTGACCTTTATGTAATCTATACACATTTTCTGAAATTTGCAGCGATGATGTTTGGTGTTTATTTGAGTGTTAGCCATCTCATGCAGGACGCAGAAATTTACAAGCACAGGAGGAGTGAGGAGAAACTTCATCTTCCAGATTCCTGAGAGGACAAAGGGAGGGTGTGTGGAAATGTCAGCTGTAGTGAGTTGGGTGTTGGGTGGGGTGGAGGCTGCAGGTGGATAAAGAGAAGGAGAGAGTGAGCATCCTCTTTGTTTCTGAGGAGTTCTGCAACCCTTCATTACTGCCTGAAGGGTCTGAATCTGCCAGTGTAAAGTGCTGCAGACGCACTGCCAACATTTCAGAGAATCCCTGTTGCTGCTGCCATGGACGTCCGCGTCGTTTTTCTGTCCTTCCTGCTGGTGACTATGAGGTTGTCCAGAGGAGCTGTGGCCCCATCGGTGAGTGGGAAACTTGGAGGCTGCTGTTAATTAGTAACAAAACCTTTTTGGACTTTGGATACAAATATAAAAAAGATGTTATTAAATATTTGCAATAACTTTCTTTGATTCTGTCAAATTAATTTTCAGTATCAAAGTGTCTCTGTAATAGTTTTTTTTACTTTTTGGTGATATTGAAATAGCTTAACTTTAAAACAGTTTGTTTTTATCAGATTTAAAATAAGCTACTTTTAAGGAATGTAACTATTGCTAAGAGAAACCTCTTCAGTAACTTTACATACTTACTGATCCATTTGTTTTTTGACATTGAAAATGTAAGTAGCTGATAACACAAAGCTTCCCACCAGTTACGTGTCTTTTGTTTGAAACTTATAAAAAAAATTTAATTAACATAAAAAACTTTGTGCCAGATGTTAAAGCCTAATTGAACAGGTTGCGTTTCTGGATTATTATGTTTAATTAATTACACATGACTAACAGCAGACCACATCCTCCTCTGCTTCAGTCTTTCGGAAAAATCCAAAAGGAAATCATCTCAATTTCCCAAGCATTTGTCATTTATAATTCAACTATGAAGATGACACAATTGAAATAAAAATGTCACAGTATTTGAAGTTATTGTAGCGGGCTTCCATTACAAAAGTGAGATGAATTTATAATCACTTTGCATTTCATCTTTCATCTACTGTTAATGTTTCAATAAGAACATTTTTTTAGAACAAGTTGTTGTTTGAATTGCTGCCTCATTGACCCTCTGCTTGTCCTGCAGACCTGTGAAAAAGATGAGCAGTGTGGTCATCTTGAATGCTGTGCCGTGAGTCTGTGGAAGAGCAATCAGCGGATGTGCATCTCACTAGGAGTGGAAGGGGATGAATGCCGTCCGCTCGGCTTCAAGGTGGATCCAAATACAGCAACCACAACTACAGCAAATTTTTTTAAATTTAATCTAAAAACGTAATTATTTTTTAGTGGCAGCACTGTCGCAAAACAAAAATTCAAGATGCGTGAATACTTTATCATTTCAGTTGTCTTCCAGGGTCAGTCTCACACACACTGAACCTGTCACACATGCATCCCACACTTGCAGTGAGAAGTTTAGATTGTTTAGATAATTTAGATATCAAGTGTTGGTAGTGTTGGCCGGAGTGTTGTAAAAGCTGCTCATAACTGCAGAGGCAATTGATCTTGTCCACACTGAATGAGGCGATTAGAGTCATGTATCTCTTTGATAATCTGGACGAATGAACAGTTTGCTCAGCAAAGACTGAATCCACCTCTGCAGTTCAGTAAAAGAAGCTTTGAAGCATCTCTACATGCCAACTGATGAAAGATTAAAATGTCAGATTAGTCCATCTCCTCCTCTCAATTCTTCTCTTTTTCCCCACTTTCAGGTGCCGTACAGTGGGATGAGGCAAGAACACACATGTCCCTGTCTCCCCCACCTGACGTGCAAGTTTTCTTACGACCTGTTCAAATGTATTGAAGACTTAAAAAAGTAAATAACAAAATAACACATTTTATCTTAGAAAGCAATCAAAAGATAATCACAATAAAATTGCACTAAAATCATCAGTACTGATTTGATGATTGATGCAGCGATGAGCATATCTGAGTACAGATGCTCAGTCTTCATTAAACAACAGAGAAAATTACGCAGTTTCTTCCTACTTTTGAAAGGTAATCTGTACCATATTCAAGTTTGCTTAAAGCCTGTTGAGTGTTTCCATGAGAAAATCTGAGGCTTAAAGTTTACCATGTCTAGCTTTTGAAGGGGAAGTACGATGTAAAATTGATCTTTGTGAGCTTTGTATTATGCTATGACATTATTCCCTCATCAATAACATTCCTGAAGTGTTGCATTGATTCTTTCATGCATGTTTGTAAAATCTTTTAATCTCCCGTGGCAACCATTCAACTGTGCAAAACTCTTGGTGCGACTGAGCGCCACCTTTGAGGTGCAGCTCCTCCTTGGGGTTACAGTTTTCAATCTTCCCAACATCTGCCTGTCAGAGCTGCCACCTCTCCTCCACTGACTCACCCATGTCTCCTTCAGCTGCTGGCTATTTGCTAATAGCCAGCAGCTATTAGCAAAGACCTGGTGCCACTGCACATCTCCTGAGCTCATTATATAAGCTACTTCTCAATGAAACGCTAGCAAAAAAAAAATATTGTTAAGCGGAAAGTGGAGGAGCAATGTTGTGATGACAAGAGTAGTTTCTTACAGAGACAGAGGCCCAGTTTCAAGGCGTTAAATTACAAAGTCAAATGTCTTTTAAGTCATACTTGATATATGTAGCATTTTTATTTTACTAAAAGTAACATAGTTCATTTGAGTGTGTTACTATGTGGCTGGAAAACACATAATACGTACTGTCCCTTTAAGGAATGGAATTTCGAAAATAACTTACCAAGAATCTAAAAGATTTCATTTGTTACACAATTAAACTGGCACAAAACTGACAGCTAAGATTTCTTTTTCATAGTTGTTGAATTGTACAATTGTTCAATAGATTTCAAATATTGAGTTTTCTGCTGCCAAGATGAAAAAAAAATATTGGAACTTGAAACTTGGAGGAGAAACGACTGGAGGAGAAATCATTCTTACAGAGAAAAGATTACCCAACTAACACTGAGGAGCTACGATTGTCGTAAAATACACAGTCAATACCATCCACCTACAGAGAACCACAACAGATTGAACTCACCACATATAAACATGTCCATCCTCCATCCGCTAAGGTAATGACAGCAACGCTGAATATCTAGCCAGGAGCAAGATTTAGGTCATCAAACCCCCCTGGAATAAAATGCAAAGTGTATTTACATTTCCAGCTGGCGTGACCCTGTGGTCTGTTGAACTTTGACTGACAGAGCGCAGGTGGGCAACATTTTTCTGCTGAGCCAGGAAGTTGAAATTAGGCAAACAGAGCCCCCCTCCCCCTGCATGGCTCACATGCAGCCTGACGACAGGTGGGATCGTCTTTACCGCTGACTGAATCGGACAACATGATGAAGCAACAGCAGATGCCTCAGATGATGTTCTGGGAGCACTGGGAGCATGCTGGGAGAATCCTGTTTCCTTTTAAATGTACTTTTTTTTCTTTTAAATGCTTTCTAGTTTACGTGTGATATTTGGGCTTTCACCGTAAAATACCAATGAACTTTAGCAAACCACTCAGTGCACCTCATTGGCCTTGGTTAACGGCAATAAAAACGTTAGTTTGCCTGAAACTAGTGTTTCAGGTGAACAAAACATTAGTTTAATTTCATCGTATCCTTGTCTGCTGCCACTCACATAAAACCAATGGATCAATGGATCATAGAACCATTGATTCTATGATCATTTTTCTGTCTCTTTACTGTCACCACAGTTCTTACCCAGTCAAGGGAACTGAGTCTGCTTCTCTTGAAGTTTTCCCCCTCTTAAGGATTCCTCTCCCTTGTTGACACATTGTTGCTCAGGAAGAGGGGTTTTTAATGCAGTCAGCTTGGCTTTGATGCCCTTTTTACAAGTGACATCATGGGATTAATTGAATTTTACTGAGTTGAACTTTATGTAATCTGGTCTGAATCTGACCATATGATTGGACTTGTTTGTCTAAAAAAGTGCCTGAAGTTTGGTGATAATTTGTGCTACCTTGATACACAATAAAACATTGTGCATATGTGAGTTTGACATGTTGGCTGTTGATCCATTTCTTTTCTTTAACAGAAAAAGGTTTGGTTTCTGTGTTAAGAGGCCAAAGACATGGGAATTGTTCTAGTGTATTCCTCATATTGTTGGTATTTTGACCTTCCTCTTAAGACATTAAAAGAAACCCCAACAGCTTTTGTGTTAATTAACACTGGCAAAGAGGTTGATATTGATTGGCTCTCAGAATAGTAGAGGGGAAGGCTGACAGTGATGTAATGTAGTAGACGCAGATAAAACCAAACATTGATACAAAATTAGATAACATGCCAACCTGATCTGGTAAGGCTGCTGACACCACAGCAAGTGAACACAAACAGAGCTGGAAAGTCACAGAAAACAGTTTTTTAATTGTCTTAGTAACAAAAGAGTTTAATACTTTGACGTTGTGCTGTAGATTTACATGCAAACACATCAACATAACCAAACCATTTAAAGGGAAAGTTAAGAAATCAAATGCTGCAGTTCAACTGAAAAGTCACAAAGAAACCTTTCTTTTTTGTTTAATAACTCAAACTTCACGAAAACATGTTTTTCACCTATAAGCTGCCGTTTGCCTCTAAATTGCTTTAATTTTACCAGTTGTACTTTTTCACATTTTGTCTATTTGTCACTGTAAATTTCAAGATGCTTCATTGGGATTTTATTTGATACACCAGCACAGCGTAGTCCATGACTGCAAAATGAAAATGAATGGTTATGTACTGCAATCTTAAATAAAAATCAAATAATTAAAGAGGCACCCCAAGACTTACAGAGATAACTGCAGCAAAAGCTGGTTGTGTAGAGTGTTAAGTTGGGGAGGTAGAATATCAATGTAAACCAAGGCTCAGATTCAGAATTTAAAAAATATCTTAAAAAATGTTTATTGTTTAACTTCCACTTCATAATTATGCACTACTTTCTGTTGGTCTATCACAATCCTAATAAAACACATAGAAGTTTGTGAAAAAATATGAAACTATTCAAGGTAGCAGTCCCGAAGTCCAGTCCTCCACACCTTCCATTCTGCCACTTTCAGACGCCTAAATCAGACAGCTGAATGCCCACACCAAGTTTCATTCAGCTCTGCAGAGACCTGGTAATGAGCCATTCATTTTGATTCTGGTGTGTTGGAGCAGATGCACATAAAAGTTGCAGGACTGCAGCTCTAGAGGACTGGACTTTGGGTCCCCTGTTTGTGGGTATAAATACCCTCAGACAGTTCGGATCACAGCTGGATTGCCAATGTGGAGTACTCCACCGTCCCAGCATTGTCCGCTAGAGAGATGCTTTCTCCAGTTCTGTGCTTTTCCAGGTTTGCATACACCCCCTCAGGTTTCTGATGAGGCTTAAAGTCCACTGTTGCATAGACGATTCCACTCATTTCCTGAAAGAGACAAAGTGTATTCAGGGATTGTGGTGTAGAGGAAGTTCAAAACCACAATATCTCCTTGTAAACTGGGCAGTGAGTCAAAATCACAGATGGCTCCCAGTTCTGCACCTACCGGGGCGTCTTGTTTCTGTGACTCACACAGAGCTTCTCCATATATGTCTACAAAACAGGAATAAAAACAACACGGCATTACATTGGCTGACCCTTCTATAAAAAAAACCCCAAAACAGACAGACTGGCAGACAGTCACATTGGAGAGGTGTAATGAGTTTCAGGAAAATGCTTACTTGACTTTTTGCGTTTTGCTTTGACTTTACAGCAAACAGCAGCAACAACAACAGATACAACAGAGATCATTGCTGCGACGGACACAGTGACAAAGAGCGGCATGCTAAAATACCAGGAGGCTCTGAAAGGGAGACAGGGTATGAAATTCAGTCATACCTTACAAATCACAAACAATAGCAATACAAAGAAAAGGCTGCAGACCTGTCATTGTCTTTGAAGTCCTGTACTGGGACCAGTACAGTAGAGGCCAGGAGTGTTGTGAAGCTGTTTGGGACCCTGATTGCTGTGGTTGTCAGTGGAAAATGAGACTTGCTGTAGTGATCAGAGGTTTCTGCAAAATCATCAGTTCAGACATCTGAGTTTAGAGTAAGACCTAAAGGAAAAAGTTTCTTTTGCACATGAATAAATTATATTACAGGATAAATATTTTCATGTAGGCTTACTTACCAAACACCTCCACATAGTAATCAGAATAAATTTGGTTCTGGGTTCCCAGAACAGCACATCTGTAATAACCTGCATCTCCGACCTGCACGCTTGAAATCCTGAACTCGATCCATCCGTCTTCCTCCGTTGTGGTGACTCTTCCCATCAGTGAATCACAGGTGTACCCTGCACTGTCCAGCACTTTGTAGCATTGGCCAGGATACAATTTACAGCAGGACTTGTTGTAGCCGTTGTAAAACGGAGGAAACACGAGTCTCAGCACAATGTGCTGAACCTCCCCAGTCCTCGGCTGTGCTTTTAGGAGGCAGCTCTCTGGAAAACAAGAAGTCAATTTTCATGTTTCAGTAAGATCTAATTAGGAGAAAATCCCAAACTGTTGCTTTGCCATACCTTGCAAAAGGCAGAACAACATAAGGAGAATCTTCATCTTCACCGAGTCTCAGCGCCTGTAAAGAGTTTTTTCCCTCTTCTAAGACAATTATAGGCAGCTCCTCAGAGGAAAGAAAAGGGAAGTTATTTTTTCATCAGCAGAAAAAAACCTGAAACATATGACTGGAGGTCCTCTGAGAAGATTTCCAGCACGCTCTCGAGTAATGCAGATTTTTTATTTTTATTTAAAAACAACAAAAAAAAGACTTTTTCAACTATATCTTAAGCTTCCGTTTTTTGTTTGAAAGCAGCAGAAATTAATTCCTGATTGAAACATCACCTGTGTCTTTTTCACCCAAATGTGTCAAATATTTTACATAAAGATCAGCATATTTTTTGCAGTCTCTTGCTGTGATGACTCATATATGTGGAAATTTGCCTGGAATTATGGATTAAGCAACAACATCCCTTGAAATAGAAAATGTTCCTCCAGAACATACATTTAGCGTTTAGCATTAGGGTAACATTCACTTTTCTAGTTCTCATATGCAGTTTTCCCAATGTTACTTCTAATGGCCAGCAAAATACTATTCTAGGCCAAATGTGCTGCAATTGAATATGAAATGCTTTCAATAAAATGTGAAATACAGTGAACAAATAAACACAAAGAGAAAAGAAGAGTAGAGGAAAATGTCAGCAACAAAGTGACCAGCAGTCAGAGAACAATCCAGTCGGACGATTATGGACTTCTGGCTCAGAAGCAGACTCTGCTTCTGATTGGTTGATCAGCACCTCGTGTGATATTTTCTTTATGTCTTACACGACTGCATGTCATTACATGAGTTTCTTTAAACATGTTTTCTTAATGCAGTTTTTTTTTTTTTTTTCAAAATGTTGATTTACTTTAATTTCTTTTAGATAATTCTAGTGTAACAAACCAAAAATATTTCACATCCTCTAAATAGCAAGGCTCTGCATCTCTACTGCTTCCATGATCTCCCAACAGCAACAACAAAAACTGTTCCGTATACACATACACAAAGCTCTACACATGTATACACAAAGCGATTTATTTGGTGTTAGCTTTTAACTTATGATACATGTCTTACCAACCCAAAACACATCATCCATAATAAAGCAAAAGACTAATGAAAAACGTATTTACATAAATATTCCATAACTCAGTTGTAAAATACTAAACAATTAACTTAATACAAATATAAAATAAACACTCCCTTTTGTCCTTCATTTCACTTACAAAACTAAAAAAAAATTTTTTTACATTTTCTAAAACATGTTAGATAACATTGTCTTGCGAGTTGAAGCAGCTCAGGCACACAAACACTGTTCTTATACTCACAAAACAGACAAACCTTGTTCAAATGTACTTTGAAATGTGCAGCCCCTATTAATAATTTAGAAGCAACAAGTCTGAAAATGTGCATTTATTTTCCACAAGCTGTTAATCTTTTGCAGACGGTTCGCAGCCTTGTGAATGCATGGATGCATATATGAGTTGAGGTTGCGGTTTTCTGCGCCTCTACTCGTTGGTGAAGGTAATGACATCATAGGGGATGCCCTGCTGCTGCAGCTGCTCCAGCTGCTCCGGTGTAGCCTCAGTGTAAAGTGTTTGGGTCTGCCCCATGGCCGCATCGGCTACAGCTGCAAGAAGAAAAGTTGTGTTTATTATTATTATTAATAAGCTGGCATCCCACTTGAGGTTGTTGAGGAAGGAGGGAGAGAAACGTGAAAGAAGCTCACAGAATTTATTGTATATTTTAAAGGGCTAAAGCAACAATTTTAGCTACAAGAGATAAATAAATAATTTTAAAAAACAGTCTGATTTTGTGAGCATGATTCCTTTAGACTGCATTTGAAAGTAGCATTTGCATATTGAGCAGTGAGCAAGACTTTAAAGAAAATAAGACAAATATAAATGGCATTTTCTTCTCCTAAGTAAAATTTAGGACACGCTGGAGGGACTATGTCTCCCGGCTGGCCTGGGGAGAGGGAAGTCTGGGCCTCCCTTCTGAAGCTGCTACCCCCACGACCCGACCCCGGATAAGCGGAAGACGATGGATGGATGGATGGATGAAGTAAAATTTAAGCTGATAGTGAAGGCCCACAAACCTCACATATTTATATGGAAATTCACCACAATCTGAGGAAACATCATGTAATATATGCAGCGGTACCAACGTGATGGAATATCAGGATAAGTACAATAGAAAATACAGCGTCCTTAGTACTTAAGTTGCAGCAGAGGTTCCTGAAAACCTTCACATTGGTGTTAGGTTTTCTATATTTGCTATCATTCACAAGGAAATCTTAGGGAAGTCTTAAGCTGCTGTGAATATGATCCGAATCTTTTATTATTATTATTATTATTATTATTATTAAATGTGAGACATGTATATAAATGAATGCAATCTTTAACATTTTTTTCACAAAGCTAACCTGTGACAGCAGAATGTGCTGCAGCTTCCAGGTCCTCCGTGTTCACCACCTGAGCTTGAGAGCTGACAGGTACGTACTGGATCTGCCCATCATGACTTACAGCAATCTGCACAAACACATATAGCAAAAACCCCCCAAAAAAACCGTCTCACTGCAGATTATCCAGCATCAACCACCTCCCTTTAATCAGTTTAATTTACCGACTTTAAGTTTAAAATAAATCAAGTCTGCCTTACCGGCTGTTCATGCTCATATTGGATAATGTGTCCATCAGGCATCTGCCCAGCAGAAAAACACTGTCAGACATTGAAGACTTTCATTGGGAAAAGTGGCTGACAGAGAAAAACCAATATATCACTCACCTGAATTTGGTTACCATCAGAAACTACAACATACTCCTGAGGAATTAAGTGGTCAACTCCATCCTGTGAGATGATGTACTGAACCTGAAAAAGAAAAAAAACAACCCACAAATGATACAAATACTGCAGCTTAAGCTTTATAAATGTAATAATGATTTATACATGAGCAGGCGACGTTTAGTTTTTGATTAAAACGACCAGACATAAAATCAAGAAAACTGTACTTAAAACTTTGTAATGTGATTTTAGGAACTACATAAAGAACATTTTCAAACAAAATACATATCTTTGATTATTTACAATGCCTTTTTCCCATAGTTTGTCTTACCACTCTAAATAAATTAGCCCAATGAATCAGCAAAGTGTCTCTTACTTCTGTCACCTGGTTTTCTCCAGTCATCAGGTGCTGAACAGTCTGACCATCGATGGTGGTTATCTGCTGAATGTACGGCCCTTCCTCCTGACAAATGCACATAGAAATGGATGTTTTTATATATTCAAACAACAAGCAAAACTCATTCACTTAATTTTCAAATAAGTAAATGATAATTTTTGTAACGTAAACACTAGAACTGCTGATGATGTTACCTGATCGGACAGCGGCTGCTCTTGAGATACAATGATGTGATCCTGACCGAGCGCCTGCAACCGCTCTGGAGTGATCGTTGTCTGATGAGCCTGCAAGGCTGTTGCAAAAACAAATAAACAGATTGTAGTATTATGTTTTATATCAAATCATAGCAAAAAAAAAAAAGACAGTCAATTATGTTGGTCAATTAGTTCTTCATTTTAACAGTGCTTCCTGGCTGTTTATTTCCTTTTAAATTATGCGACATTGGGAAGGAAAATGCATTTGTGGGTTGAGCAGCAAAGTTGCCAGTATGCCACTTTGACCCAACACTTCCTCAATCCTCTCCACCAATGGCAAACAGCTAGTCTGGCCATTGACTTCCTACACAGTTCTCTTCTCCCTTCACTTCACTGTCAGGGATTTCTCTACCTTAAGAGAGATTCACTGTTAGCAGAATATCATCTTGATATCTCTTTGAACTGAGATTACCCCCAAATATTAAAATTCTTGTTTTCTGGTTAATTTTTTTAACCAGATGACATATTTATTACACTGACCAACACCAGTGCAATATAATATACAAGTAATGGCAGCACTTTATTTGAAGGGACGTGCATAAGACTGTCATAAACATGACATAACATCTGTTATGAACATGAAGGAGTCTTCATGAATGTTTAAGACTGTTGTCATGAAGTGTCATTTGGTAAATAATGACACCTTTATTGCAAAGCTGCAATAGAAGTTCATTAAAATTGCCAACTTTGCATTATTCAATAAATAATAACTCTTTCAATGCTAAGTTGTACTAAAACTTCCATTAAAAGTGTCAACTTTGCACTAAAGTGTCATTTTTTACAGAATGAAACTTCATGACAACAGTCCTAGACATTCATGAAGACTCCTTCATGTTCATAAAAGGTGTAATGTCATATTTATGACAGTATTAAGCCAGTCTTATGCACACCCCTTCAAAGAAAAGTTTTTTTCTGTGAGTGTGGCTTACACTGCAGGGTGGCTAAGGCCTCTTCGTCACTGTTCACAAAGATTGTTTGCTGAGATGTGTTGCTGCGGCTTTTGCGAGTGGGATGATCCTGACTGTGGAGACGCTCCATGTGGAACTTCAGATGACCATTACGGTTAAACCTTAAAGAAAAAACAAAACAAAACAAAGAACCAGTCACATGTACAGCTGCTCAGCACATCTCATCCTCAAACCTTATTAAAAACATAAAATGTTCGCTTCCAACCTTTGTCCACAATGTTTGCAAGCGAACGGCTTCTCGTTGGTGTGGGTCATCATGTGACGACGCAAGTCTTTCTTATTCTTCGAGGCAAAGCTGCAACTTGGACACTTATGCGGGCGCAGGTAGGAGTGCATCCCCATGTGAGACTAAGGACGTTGTGTAGAAGAGACAAATATTTTTTCCCTCTTTGATACTAGATGGTGCTTAAATTAACAATTCAAATTATATTAAATATCTGATAAAGAAATAAATGTATGAAGCTGCTGCTGAGGGACTTGCCTTCACTTCAGGCCATGAGGTCGAGGTGAAATCACAGTCAGGACATTTAAAAGTGTTGGGATCCAAGTGCGCCCTCTTGTGGTTCTCCATGTCGGAGCGACCGTTGAATGACTCCATGCAGATGCGGCAGCAAAATCGCTTGATGTTGGGAGAGCTCGTCGCTGTAGGCGAGGCTGGATCTTCACTGCTCAGCTAAAAGCAGAGACGAAGCACACATGTGAGAAACTAGAAACGACGTTTATACACACCCATCAAATAAAGATACTGGTCATTACCTCTACTTGCTGCAATACACCGTCAGCCAGGGCTGACGTTAGATAGTACTTGTCATTTTTCAGGTTCTCTGATGCAGAGACGTCTAAACCCTGACTGCTTTCATCAACGCTGAAACACAGCATTTTAATAGGATTAAAACCTAGAAACACTTGTCAGAATAATGCAAACTTAAAAAAAAAACAAAAAAATACAGATATTCTCTGTTCCACTCAGTCTTTAGACACCTGTATGCAGGGCTGTGGACTTCTCCAGCAGGCTCTTCTACAACACTGAACTCGCCTCCGTCCTCGTAGCTTTCTATGGCAATGTGGGTAAGCTCCCCAGCTTCAGAGGAGGCTGCCTCGTAGGCCTCCTGCAGCACTGCTTCACCGTTCTCAGACACATGAAAGGTCATGATTTTTTTACCCTGGCCAGGTGCAACGGTCAGGGGACCGACTGCTCCGCCTTCCCCCTCACTTCCTTCTGACTTCAGCACTGCCACCTGTGAAGAGTGAAGAGTTAAATGTACCCTAAATATTAACAAATTTTTGCAAAACTATGACTAACCCATTAACCCTTTCACATTTTGTCACATTACAGCCACAAATTTTAACGTATCTTATGTGATTAACCGACACAAAGTAGTACATAATTGTGAAGTGGACAGAAAAAGGGACTTGATCAAAAAAATGCAAATAAGAACGATAAAGGTATAGAGTGCATTGAATTTCCGCTTGTATTTACTTAGAGTCTATGGTTGTTCTGTGAAGATGCCAGAAGTTTGTTAGAGAACAAACTTCATCATGAAGACTAGAGGACAGAGTCGGCAGCTCAGGGACAGAGTTGTGGAGAAGTTTAAAGCAAACAAGTTCTGTCCTTCGCTTTTTAATGTCAAGATTTCTGGGTACACAACAACTAGACACCTACCAACACAGTAACTGACTGGATAGGAGCTTTTATGAACCAACAGAGATTCACAGCTCAGTTGTGCAAAACTGTTCCCGTTAAAAAAAAAGGTCTGGACACAGGAATTTTGCTCTTACTGAAAGAGTGGTAGGTAGAAAACCATTGTTTAAAGAAAAGTGTTGACAAAATTTGCAAAGCTCTAAAAAGGTATGCACAGCGTTGGTAAGAATTGATATAAATATATCTTAAAAAGACCATTTTTAACAAACCTGTAACGAGTTTCCAACAATTTCCCGAGCGTTGCTCATGTTCAACAACAGATCCAGGGCATTTTGAGCAGACAGACCACTAGACTCAGCTAAGGAACAGATTTAGAAAAAATCAGGTTAACATGTTAGAAAATATAGAAGAAATGTCTTACTAAATAATTAACTGACCATGTTCATAGATTATAGTTGTATTTCCCAATGCATCCTGGGTCACTGAAGCATTTTCTATCCCCTGCATTGCCTGTAGTGTTTCAGGATCCACAGTAATCTAAAGAATGGTGATGAAAAACAAAAATAAAGCAAAATATAATAAACGGCAAAGCGATGTGTGCTGTTTAATAAAACAGTATAAATGGACTCACTATGGTGTTCTGTAATGTCGGACTGTTGTCGTCATGTTGTTGTTTGAGTTCCTCTATCTGCTGCAGGGTGAAGAAGGGTTTCCTTCGTCTTCTGACTGGCTCCTCAGGGTGAGCCAGAGACCACTCGTCAAAGGCCTCTGGGTGGCGACATTGCACATGGAGACGCAGGTTCTTCCTGTGCTTGGTGGTGAAGTGACACATATCACAAGAGAAAGGCTTCTCCCCTGCAGAGAGAGACGCAATGCCATGAGTACAGACTCAGTATAACACAGGGGGTGAAACATGGAGACACAATGAAATCTCGACTCAAACACCAACCTGTGTGTTTGATGGCCATGTGTGAGACCAGGAACTCCTCTTTGGACGTGGAATATTTACAGTAGTCACACCTGAAGGGCCTGTCGTTGGTGTGGGAGAGCTGATGGTTGAGCAGCAGCTTCTTGTTTTCACAAGAAAAGTCGCAAAATTCGCACTTGAACCTTGAAAATGTACACAGACGTAAATTTACAAAATGTATAATCCTATATTATGTTATATCCTATCATATATACCGTATATATGTTTTGTCGTTGCAATATTGCTTGTGAAACGGTGCCAAAGAATGAACGAGAACATAAAGCTTTCAGTACTGACTTGTCTCCAAGACTCTGGATGTGGGTCAATAAGTGCATTTTGAATGTGTACCTCTTCTTAAAGGATTTTCCACACTACGAAAAAACAAAAAAGGTTCAAGAAATTCTCTTTATACACAGAAGGCTGTGACGTAAAAGCAGAATTTGATAGGAAAAGGCTCCACACCTTGTCACACATGTGTGGCTTCTCAGTGCTGTGAGTTTTCATGTGTTGGGTGAGTCTCTTTTGCATCGGGTACACCTTGTCACACACTGGGCACGGGAACTCCAACACTTTGGGAACCTGCGGGAATGAAAACGACAAACACGCTGATGAGAGATAACACAGGGCTACAGAAAGAAAAATGAGAAAATAAGCAATAAGACTTTCTGCCCAGGGCGGTATGTCCTGCAGGGCATCAAAAGGCTTAAATTATATTTTTGTTGCTTATTTTTATTTCCATTTAGTAAAGAAAAGGCGCTGCTCCAAGTGCTGTCCACAGCAGAAACTCTAAGAATACGTTGCTGTACTTGGTGGACGGGTCTGATGGCCTTAAAGTTGCTAGTTGGTTCACAGATTATGATTTAGCACCAAACACTGTAATTTTGTGTTTTTAAAGAGTCTTAGTGGCTTTTCACAATTTTTTATTGCAATGAACAGAGACTCTTTCTTATTTGAGATTTTTCCATCCATCTATTAATCAGTTTCATGAAGGGAACTGACACTGCTGTTTTGTACAACATTACATTTATTTAAAGATCTATTTAGCCAGGTAGTTTTTAATAGTTCTTTCAATTTATCTTATGGTGTATGTTTTATAACATTTTTTCTTTTATGTTTAATGACATTTTGATGATGTATGTCTTGTTATGCTCATAATCCTTAGCTTTAGGCCTAAACTTTGTGAAAAATGCTATGTACTTTATTCTTTCATTGGACAGTAATATAAGAAATTCAATATTTAGCCTTTTCTTTAAAAGTAACCAACAACTATTATGCTGGATCAACATAGTAGCTGCCTTAGTAAGTTACTTTCAAAGATGTCAGGAAATTTTCCATGGGAGATCTTTGTGGTACTTTAAGAACATTTGGCTTTACATCTAACACAGAAGGACTGCATTCATTTCAACCTAAGATCTGAGACAAGCTACTAAACAGGATGCTACATATTACTCACCAACTCTTTTTTTCTTCTCCTGCAAGATCACAAAGATATTATTAGTTGTAATTTCAGAAATTATGGGGAAAACGTATATATTTGTTAAATAAGCTGCTCACTTCTCTTTGCTGTGAACTGCAGAGTGTCGAATAACATCTTTCTTGTAAACACTTGAGTAGTCACACTCCTCACATTTAAATGGCTTCTTGCCTTCATGATTGAACATGTGCTCCTGCATAAAAGAAAAAAAGTCTTTTTGTGACACATTTCAGAAAAAAAAGAACCCTACAAATAAACAAAGTGATGTGGAGCCTGAAAGCTGCGAGTTGCTTTGTTTCTACTGACCTTCAGTGAAGACCAGCGCTTGCAACGGTAGCTGCACTGGAGGCACTTAAACATCTCTGGGTCATTGCCTTCATGAGAGTCGATGTGAAAGCGCAGATCCTCCTGGGTGAGGAAGCGCGAACCGCAGATCCAGCAGTTGTGGGGCCGCAGCAGAGGTTTGAGTGATTTATAGTACCGACTAGAACACATTGAAGTCGAATAAGTCATTTATATATTATAAAATCTTTTTATGCCACTCATGGCAACATTTAAATACTTTGGAGCTTACTTGCGATTCATATACTTCCTATATTTCTTGCGTAGGAAGCGCTTAGAAGGTCGGCCCCGTTTCCTCGGGAGGAACTCCTCCTCTGGCTGAGAGTTTGATGAAGGGTCTTTGTTCTCGGAGTCAGATTGGCTGATCGCTGCCTCAGCTGTGTCCTCGTTAATCTCTCTACCCAGACCTTGGCCCAAACCAGAAGAGCTTGCCTCTTCAGCTGCAGAGGGATCCGCACTGAGCCTGGACCACTTAGAGATGCTTTCTGCTTCTGTGACAAACAACAGAGGATAAGGGACGAACCGACTGCAAGCTAAGAGTTTGAATTTGGGTTATGCAAGCAAAGTTTCACCTTTGCTGCTGTTCCCTTCACCAGAAACGTTGTACTTCCTCGGGCGACCGACCTTTCGCCGGGGACGCCCTTGAGATGAGGAGGAGATGGGAGTGGGTGGTTTCTTCGGGAAAGCAGGAGGTCTTCCTTTAATTTCCTGATCTACTGGGTTGTAGTCGCTGTCCTCTGGAGACAAACAGAAGAGCATCGTTAAGGTCGTAATGCTCTGAAAAATTAGCCTCAGTACTTCAACTCTTTTGTATTTTGTCACATTATAATCACAAACTTTTATATATTTTATAGAGATTTTATATGACGACACAAAATGTAACATTATTGTAAGGTTAAATTAATTTGATATGTTGCATTTAATATGTTTTACAAATTGAAAAACTGTAGGTTTAACTTAGTAATACATTTAAATATGCACTTAAGGCATAATAACTCTTTTAACTTGAATTTTGGCCCACTACAGATTATGAGTTCATTGTTTTCCTAAGTTTGTCTTTTACTGATACGTTTATTTCTGGGTGGATATTTTAAAAGTATTTTATTTCAAATGTTTTTCATGTTCAGCAGTTTGCTTTTTGCTCTCTGTTTTTAATGGTAAATAAAGATGGCTTGACTGAGTTAAGCCAAGTCCACCAGTGTGTAATTTAATCTTAGTTTAAATTCAAATCCCCAAAAGTCACAGGTTGGCAAAGAATAGCATTTATAAGAGAAGCAGCAACATGGTAGCTCTGGAGGAGCTGCTGTACCTCCCAGCAGGAGAATAAACCTAAATAAACAGAGCAACAACTGAACTAAATACAAACACACACCACAACATCTAGCAATTTGTTTGAAAGACTTTGAAAACCATGTTTTTCTTTCCTCTTCACAATCATGTGCTATTTTGTGTTACCTAATACCTAAAATCCCAATAAAATGCAACAAATTGTGTCACTGCAACAAATTGTGTCACTGCAACAAGTCAAAATGTGAAAAGGTTTAAGGAATACTTATGCATAGTGCTGTAGATGTTGGTTTTATAACTTAAACAATGGCGGAAGGAAATCTATTTGAGTGTTTAAAGAAAATGTTTCCCATCACTCACCTTCTGGATCGTCGATGGCGCCAGCATCCACAATATCGTCCTCTTCTTCTTCTGGTTGCTTCACAGCATCCTTCACCTCTTCCGCTTTCCTCCTTTCTGCCTCTTCTCGCTCTGCTTTTTGACGAGCTAACGTCTCACTTTTAGGAGGTCGACCACGTTTCCGTTTCATTCGTATTTCACCTTAAAAAAAAATTTAAAAATCAGTAAATAGGAATAAAAAATATGATTGCGACTATCCATTCAGCTTTATCGTTTATATACATCATCAGAATCCTTACCGGCGGTTTTAAAGTGTTTGTCCCTCATGTGGTTAATGAGCGTGTCTTTGGAAACACTTTTGTAGGGACACATCTTACACTTGAATTGATGAACAATCACCACCTCCATCATCTCCTCTAACTCAGCCAGGTTCGGCTGGTGGTCTCCTGAACCCCGTGGCACAGCTGATGTAGCCATGTCTCTGGAGAACCCCGGTTCATCCTGGGAGCCCTGAGGCTCCTCCGGGCACGGGGAGCTCTGTTGGGCCGGTTCAGGTTCTTGATTAGATGCATATGTGCCACTGCTGCTGATGTACAGACCAGGTTGACTCTCGTTGCATTCCAGTGCCTCAGGAAGTCCGCCCGTGCCCGCCGTGTCTGCAAGCGGGTGGTCTGACGAGGAGCTGTCGTCGTGATAGAGGGATGCCTCAGGGCCGTTGCTGTTCTCCGTGTAGCAGGAGTGCTGTGGCTGCTGCTGAGAGTGCTGTGGCTGATCTGGATCCTGGTTCTGCTCATCATCGTCGTCGTCGTCATCGTCATCTCTTGTCTGATATCGCGAACAGCCGGGCTGCTCAGAGTCTGCAGCCGCAACACATTCCCCTCCAGATTCTCCTGCGTACTGTCGACTGGTTTGGGTCCGGTGGTCAGCGCTGCTGTCAATGTAGCTGCGTGAATGATGCGGCTGCTCTCTATCATCTGCTACACGCTGAAGATACCCGGAGCTGCAATCCACCACGTAGTGGCTTCTGCTGGTGGGGTTTGAGTCGGCTCCACTGCATTCCACGTATCCAGGGAGGTCCTGGTCACTGTTGTTACCGCTGTAATCAGGGAAGCCGGTCTGGGAGCGAGTCTGGTCGGGTTCCTCGCCCGAACACTCCAGAAACGATGATGAAGACTCCTCGGTCTGGTCCGGGCCGTCCGCGCTGCAGTCCATATACTGGGAAGGATGGGAATGCTGGGGCTGGTCAGGCTGGCTGCTGCTCTCTTCTCTGTAACAGGAGTGTCCCGGATGGTCATCGGGCTGGTCCGGTTCAAGGCCGCCCTGCAGGTCTCCCTGATCCTGGCAGGTGGACGTGGGGCCTTCAGCATGAGCCTCAATGGCTACACGGTTGGACATGGCTGAAGATGACATCTGGGCTACCATAGGAGCCCCTGCAACATGCAAGAAACAGAGATGGATTTGAAAACGTTCACTTAGTTGTGTATAGTACATAAAGTAACAAAAGTATGGATGATCTTATTGCTCTACTGAAATTCATGCTTTTACATTCACGTGGCACAACACCAAATGATGGTGAAGATAATATACCTGTTCTGAAAATAGACATTTCATGAAAGTGATAACATTTAAAGTGGGTTAATGGATGAAACACACTTACCGTCATCTGGTCCTTGTAAAACAAGATACTGAGTAGTTTCTGCACCTCCATCTTCTGCGCTGGTGACAGCTATACAACCTTAATTAAAAACACAGCAGACATCACTCACTGTGCTATGAAAAATAAGTACAATTCCTCAAACTTTTACACATTTGTGTGCATTACTAGGATTACCATTCATGACATCGGGGCCGATGGTGGACTCTATGATCTTGTCGATTGCAGACCCCAGATCTGATGAGGTAGAGGCAGTGGAGTCAGAAACCATCATAGCTCCATCTGACACAGCACTGGAGTGGACCAGAACTTGAGCCGATTCAGACACCAGCACTGACTGGGTCACCGTGGAGACACTAGACACGCTGGTGGACTGAGCCACGGAAGACGAGTCCGGAAGATGAACTGAAGAAACTCTGACATCTGTGCTGGAGCTGGTCTCTGGGATGAACACCTGGAAAACAAGTGGAAGCAGCATGTTGTCTTCCAATGGCTTAATTAAATTCAAGTTGTCTTCCAAAAGAGGACATTCAGAAAACCTCACCACGAGTCCTTCTGAGCTCTGTCCCACATGACAGTCTGATTCTGGGGCCTGCGCGTGGGAGGCAGCAGCATCACTGCTGTCTGCGGACATCGCCTCTGATGATTCCATGCCCATGCCGCTTTCAGACGGCTCCTCCATCCCCGATGGGCCTGCATCGCTGCTGCTTTCCACCTCATTCTCCTCCGAATCCATAACTACAAAAGAAGAATAAAATAAATTAGGTCAAAGTTTCATCTTCAAAACATTCACATAAATGTACAGTGGGCTGCACAGTTGGTAGCACTGTTGCCTTGCAGCAAGACTCTCAATTGCAGCAATTGAGAGACTATTAGTCTCTCAATTGGTCTCTCTAAATTCTCCCTAGTTGTGAGTGTGTGTGTGCATGGTTGTTTGTCCTGTCTGTCTCTGTGTTGCGACAGTCTGGCGACCTGTCCAGGGTGTAACCCCGCCTCTCGCCCGGAACGTTAGCTGGAGATAGGCACCAGCACCCCTCCCAACCCCACTAGGTAGTGGAGGTTGGGAGGGACAAGGGTGTCAGAAAATGGATGGATGGATAAGCCTTGTTTCAAGGTGTATACCTCTAAGCGATATCTGCCATCAAGCAATTAAGTCTTAAATGTTAAAAGAAGATCTTGCACAAATATAAAAAAGTGGAGGGTAAGATGCCCCTAAAAGCTCACATGATCTAACAGAATTTTTTAAACTCTGATTTTTTAACACAAAAATTATCGATGTATATTTCAGTATTTTATCAGTTTGAGGCATTTAAACATTGACTCATGTCTTTCTGTTTCATGATCTCAATGTATTACAAATATTCATAATGCATTTTAAGATCATATTGGCCTCAAGTGTATCTATTAAAATCAACAAATGATTTTGAGTGTTGCCTTGCCAGTCAACATAATTATGTCAACATAATTTCCTCCAAGCTTAAGTCATACATTAATTTCATACATTAATTTACAACATTATCACATCTTCATGGTTAGTATCTTTGATGTCTTGACTTCTTAACTTTGATTACCAACAAAATATATGATGACTCAATTGTAAAAATATTAGTGTTGTGCACCACTGTGATTGTGCACAGCAATCATTCAAAATTTTGCCAGTTGGGTAGCCTGCTTTGGAATAAGCATAGGATATGGGACTGCCTCTGGTTGCAGCATTTCATCTTTATCTCTGTCAGTGAGATTGACTTCAAATATTTCAAGCCTTGTTGTTTCCCGCAAGGGAAATACAGTCCAATACAATCATTCTGCCTCCACCTAAAGATGTTTGTTTATAGACAGGATTTCACAAGTTTTTTAAACTCATTTCCTTACAAAAGTGACCCAATTGAAGGAGATATAAATAGGTTTGCCTTCGGCACATTTATTTTAACAAGAAAGGGAAAGAAACACCAACGACAGACGCGTCTTCTTTTTGTTTTCAGCGTCTATCTTATATTTTGGAGTAATTACTTTGGTACTTAAAAGTGTCGACTAATATACCTGCGTTTCTCCTACCTAGCACCTTTGTCCTTACGGATTCCAGTGTGTTTAATAAACGTGCATTTTGCGGGATAAACGTGATTTGCATTGATCATAATTCAGGATAAGTCTTCTTGGTTACTGTTCATTTGCTTATCCAGACACATAAGCTAACAAGTGAACATAGAAGCTAACGGATTAGCATTGTGTTGGAGCAGTGATACTACTGGAATGCGTTTTAACATGCCATAACAAAAACAGGCCCTGTTTGTAATGCTGTAAAGCTGACGCTGGGCAGAAATAAATCCGTCCCAAACATACAACGACAACATTATCCCAGCACAAAGCTAATTTGACTCAGACAGCGGCGAAGGTTAGCAGCTTTAAGCAGGCCTAGCTGCCCTTCACCCTGCCTGCTGCGCGTCGCCATTATACAGCACTTCAAGTCTTTTCCATTCAGGCATTCTGTGAGCTCTACTGGCCCGGGGACCTCGAGGGCCTGAGCGGCGACAGACCGCCCAAATACCCTCCCTGAAGAAAATGAAAACATTTTCCTTTCCCGACATCAGAATTGTTGCTCTTTTTTCTTACCTTGTATTTTTGAGGAGACGAGTATCCTGTAGCGTAGAGGCACCGAGTGGATCACAACATAGCAACCGATAATTGTCGATTCTTTCTAGTCGGGCGCCATGAGTATCTCCTCGCTTCCTGTCTTTGCAACCGGATCTTATTTATTGTTTTTGTTTCAAAAGGCACTTTTTGAGATTTGCAAATTAAACAAAGTCATCAGAATCAAGCATCAGCTTTTACCTTGTAGTTGTCCCCAATTAGACCCAAGTAATAATTTGATATCTTTATCATTTTGTGGACTATTGTTTTTAGAGGAGGACGTATTACACAGAAGTGCGGAGGAATATTAGGCTTAACTGCCCTTCTGTACGACGTTAGTTTTTCTCTAATTCATTTTTTAAACATATTTACACAAATTCAGATGTAAAAAAGTATTCTAAATGTGCTTTTCGTAACGAGTCTCTATCTAATGCAAAACCCGTAAATTAGTGGTGATTTCTAATGCTACGAAACCTTTAAACATAGTATAAAAAAAATGTCTCGTCTTCTGTTCATTTTCTGTTCTTCACCGTAATTTCTCGTTCGCATTTGAATTCTTATTTTTAGAAATGCCTTGTGGTTTGTACAATTTATTAAATAAAATACAAAATATGTGTTAATTAAATTTCTTTGTTACATTTCTCTGATCAGAATCAAAATGTGATCAGAGAATTTCAGACTTCACTGTAAAGACGCCTGATTTAGAAAATGAAAAGGTCTGTTAATTTGCAATAAAAAATATATAGTATATAGTCAGGAGTTTTCTTAAGTTCCTTAATGTAACCTGCATGATTTTATACTTCTGTTTATTTAAAATATGCATTTTTTTTTTTGTTATTGGCAGTTTTTTCGAGATTCACTTCAATTATTTCTTCCTACAATAAAATTTAAAATGTTTTACCCAGCTATTATTTTTTTTTAATCATTTCTGGAAAACCCAGTATGTTAAATAGTCTTCTGGTGATTGGTTTTAGAACGACGACCCCTAACTTCAATTCCTGTCTCGGAAATCAAGAGATCTTTTTTTATTGATTTGACACCATAATCCTCATTATGCCTTTTTATATAGTTGGTGGGTGGAACTCTTTTATTCTGTAGTAAAGAATAAATAATAATCGCTCCACGTTTCTTAGGCACTTTTCACCTGCTTGAAAAAAAAAAACAAACAGATTTTAAATTTTCTCAGTCTCAAGAAAATACACAGGCAGACGCAATTAATCTGCAATTTCATTAAGACCCAGAAATCATTGTGGTGTTTAAACACTAGGGGGAGACGTGCGCACATTTGATGATGATGAACACGGGCTTTTGTGTTAGTTACCCTACACTACCTGGCATCTTTGTTAAATGCAGTATATGTTAAACAATGCAGTGCAAGGAGGAAAAAGTAGGAAAGGAAGAAATTGACTTATCATATACAGTTTTTTTTTTTTTTTTCAGATATCATTTCAGCCCTGTCACTCGCAACTTAGAAGTTTCTCTTGAATATGTCATCAATCAGAGATCATTTTCTGGAGAAAAG
The DNA here is from genome assembly GCA_903066815.1 of Brachyrhaphis roseni. Taxonomy (NCBI): domain Eukaryota; kingdom Metazoa; phylum Chordata; class Actinopteri; order Cyprinodontiformes; family Poeciliidae; genus Brachyrhaphis; species Brachyrhaphis roseni. The sequence continues at coordinate 23,904 of CAEFZY010016764.1, forward strand.
TTTAAAGATTCATGTAGAGGTGCATCTCAATACATCAGAATATCATTGCTAAGTAAATTTATTTACTGGTTTATTTAATAAAGGCAGACATGTATCAGTTTCTCGAAAAAGTACAACGTTGTATAAGATGCGTAAAAACTTATTTTGAGTACAGACTGCTTTGTTCAGTAATTGCTTATTTGAATGGGGACAATTGTTAAGTATACACAATACCAAGAACTGTAACATTTATAGCCTGAGATAATTTGCTTCACGTCCATCCAGTCGACGGTCCTTGACATACTCAGTCATTGTTAAAGAAGCTGGCTGCACAGAGCGTGCTGTCCCAAAGCATAATAATGTGAAGTTTATTGGAAGAAAAAGGGTGGGATGGAAGAAGACTGGCAAGGCATGGAGTTAGTGCTTCAAGAGCTACCAGACATATCCAGGAATGGGCGACAACTAGCACGTTACTTGAGTTAAGCCAGTGGAACCCAAACTCAGGGTGGAGACCCCAGTTTGGGTCACCACTTTGTAATTGTGGAGTGCTAAGATGCAAAGATCAAACTAAATAATAAACATGACTAAAATAAAGCATATTGTTACTGTTAACATTCTTATAGTTTTGCATTACTTTAGATGAGATAAAAAGCATAACATTGACCCATGTATTAGCTGTTGTTGCTGTTTATTTTGTCATTGTTCCCCATTTTTAACTGATTCAAAGAGTTGAAGTCCCCAGTGTAGAAACGTTTGGAAACTAAACCACTCCTGAAACAGAGACAGCTTCAGAAAAATATTACCTGGGCTAAAAAGAGGGCTGGTGTATGGAGCCAGTAGTTTATTATCGTCTTAAAAATGGTCCGTTTTTAACCTGAAAATAAAGATTGCATTGCCTTACATGCCTTAATTTGCAGAAGGAGCTCCAAGAAAGAACAGAGTATTGTGTAGCACACAGAAATATTTCTCACTAAATCAATATTTTTGTAATGGAAATAAAAGGTTAATGGACTTATGCAATATTTGGATTTTCTTAAACTTTTTCATGTTTTCTTTTGCCATAACCCATAATCTTGCACACTAAAAGCAAATAAATATCAGGAATATGCCACCTCATAAGGAACAAACATATTAGAAAGAAAGAAATAAACACTGTGATGATAATTTATTGAGATAAATTTGTACAGGTTTTTCATTTCTAGGCAGACTTTCTCATCCAGTCCCACAAAAACCTCCGAAACAAAAATGCTAAAAAATATTTAATTACCATAATCTCTCGTCTTTCTTCCAGTCATCAAATGCCTCCACTGCCTTTTCAGAGCTTTGGAGGTGCACATCTCAGCAGTGCTCAGAGTTAAATTAACAAGAAAACATGATAAACAGTATCGAAATACAAGCTTGGTGTGTTATCACCAAGTGCTCGTGAAGCCATTTTGGTTTTCTGTAATATTAACATTCAATCTTCGCCTTTGAGGGGCATTTATAATCAGAAGTGAAGTTCTCTCATGGTTTAAATGTAAAAAATAAACATTCATTAACATTGCAACACGGATTTCTGTAACAGGTAATTAGTTTCCTGCGCAGCTTGACTGAATCTGGTTTTGGGAGTCTGTGTCTATGAAGACAAAATGAGCCATCTGTTTACGCTCTCCTGCCAGCTCAATATCAATTATAGTTTTGATGTCGGCCCATAGAGGGAAAAGCAAGATGCCGAACACACATTCACCCAAATTAAATCCGAAGGACAGAATCTTATAATAAGACACAGGATAGTGTAATATTTTAACCACTAAGGGTCAGACAAAACTTGTTTGTGCATGGAAGATTTAGCTTTTTCCTTCCACACAATCCACACTAGGCAGTATGGATTCATGCTATTTTAATATTCTGAGTCTATTGTCTGAGTGTGGCAGCTGAAATTGAGACTCATTCGACAAGGCAACATATTTCCAATTTGTCGCTTTCCAATTTTGGTGAGTCTATGTGAATTGTTGTCTCACTTTCCTGTCCCTACTTGACAAGAGTGCTTGGTGTGGCAGTTTGCTGTAGCCAATCTACTTCAAGATTCAGTATGTTGTGTGTTTACAAATGTAATTCCACATTGCTTGCTTAATTATTTGTCATTTTGACTAATCTGGCATTCTCCTCGACATCACCGATGTATATTCATATACATTAGTCTGCTTCTCACTAAATGTCTTCATTTTGTTTCATTTCTTTCTAAGTTTTTCTAAATAATATCTTACTTCAATGTTTACATGGAATGTTCTGTTTTTATGAACTCCATCAATTTCCACAGCATGATGCTGCCACCACCATACTTCACAGTGAAGACAATGTACACAAGCTTACAATTTTCCCCCTTTTTTCCTCTAAATTTACCAATGATTGTATGATAAAATTCACTTCAGTGTGAATTTCATCATCAACCTCAGGATATCCATTTACAAACTGTATTTTGGCTCCTTTTTTTGTCACTTTTGGAGTAATCTTATCCATTTCTCTGAATAATTTTTTATCCCAGGTCAAAAGAATACTTGTTCACAGCGAATAATGGGGCTCTGTTACCAACGTCAGCCACCATCATTCCAAAAGTCTTTGTTTTGGGCCTTTTATATTCATTTTGCACTGGAACATGTTGTAGTCACTGACCTCCGGGGGCTCTCTTCATGAGAGATCTTTCTCCTCTTTTTTAACATTGCCTCGGGTGAGACGCGTTGCTGCTCGTCAACCTCTGCATAAAAAGGTCACTCTCACGGTGTCAACTCCTTTTTGAGTGGGAATTGATCTTATCTGTGTGCTTGCGCAGTCTATTGTGAAAATTATTGTGAGAATAATTGTAACTATAAAGGAACTGTTTTATTCGCAGTGGAAGCTGGTTGGGGCTGTCTTCCATTTTTATCTTCTGTTTTGTTCAGCCTTGATAGAATTTTGTTTATTTATAGAGGTATTTTATTTCAAAGTTAGGAGGTGTTTTGCTTTAATTGGTTTGGCCTTGGAAAACCTTAAGCATAGGTCTTCCGTGTGTTGGTTCTTTTAATTTCTCATGTGTTTTGTTTTTGCTTAACTGAAAAATTTACTTTTGTTTCTACTGACACCAGCTGTTGAGTGGATACATTATCTTGTGTCATTTCCTGTGTCAGAAATAACCATTGCTGCTGTGAGGGGGTTGCGACACAAGGTCACCCCTGAGTAGTGTGACGACTGGACATTCCTGTGGTGTTTATGTTTGGGTACAATTGTTTTAACAGATGAATGTGACACTTCCAGGCAACCAGGCATACTGAGGTCCACTGTGCTTCTCCTCAATGTCACAGAAATCAGTAGTGTGTTTGAGGTGATGATGGACAGGTAGGTCGTCAGTTTGTGAATCTTAACTCCACAAAATTATTATCTGGGCTTTCGTGGTAATGTTAACTTATGAAAACTTTAGAACTTCATGAAAGTTTAACACAAATCTGAGATTTTTATTGTGCAGGCAATTAGCAAGTAGTTTAGAAATAACTCTGGTTATCTGATTTAAACTGGAAAAGTGAATTATATTCCAAGAAATGTTTTTTGTTGGTTGTGTATAGCAGAAATAAAGAAACATATCAATCCAAAAGTATTTGCAAATGATAAGGACACTGACAAAGGAAGAATGTTCTCACAGAATTTTTATTGCATTGAAAGCTGGAATATTTGTACAAAATTATTAGTTTTATAAATAATTTCAATTAAGGAGACACAGAATGTCTTCCAGTGCAAGTTTATGGCTTTGAAACCATTTTCAGAAAAACACATAAAACCACACAAAACAAATAGGCTTATGACATAAAATAATAATATTAGATGTTGCTATAAATACCAAAAACAATATTTGAATACTGACAAGGGTCTGAACCAGTCAGACATGAAATTTCATCAGCAAATCTGGAGTTTTATCCAGAAAGCATGTGTTTAAGTTACTTATATGGGTCTCAAATTATAGGCCACTATGGTCATCAGTTCACAGCATATCAGACTGAGTGCAAACGATGGTTGTTTGCCTTCTTGTTCTGGGCCTTTGACTTGCATTCAGTCCAATGCTGTATGAGTAATAATCAGCCAAATTCAATAGAGGCCACTCGTTCACATTGCATAAAGCACATACATCATACAAAAGGCATGATGCGCAAACAATGCATCACATTCTTTCAGACACCTGCACAAAGAAACATTTGATTGCTACAGCCTCACAGCCCATCTGTGCATGTATCTCAGTAGTGATTTCTAGAGGCATCTGGGCATTTCAAAAGATCGTATTTCACGTAGCCGACGCGGTCCACCTGCCTGCGAGAATTCATGCGCCAGTAGAAACGATCTCTGCAGAAGTAAATGTTGCCTGAAAGAGAAACGTTGATGTTACAACAACCACAATGTTTAGTGCCATGTTTTGTTGATGTTTGTAGATTTGGGTTCCTGAGCTTAGTGGTAGAAGGTATGTTTACCTTGGTGCTGGAACACATCATGAGCATCATTAGGGACACCTCCAAAGATGGCATCGGTGTATTTGGGGTATCCTTTGTCAATTCTTTGGGTCTTGAGATCAAACCTGTAAGGATCAGAGACAGAATGAGATCTGCTGTTGGTCCTTTAACACAAAATGTGTTTTAGGATGGATTAAATTACAGATTTTGTCTAAAAAAAGGGGCCAATTTCTACTCACCTCCAGAAGTTCTCTCCACTGAAGAGAAGCACTTTGCTCTTCCCTCTCTGCAGCGCTCCCTCCACCTTCTGCACACTTGGGGGCAAACCAAGCTTCTCAATACTGCGGGGACCAAGCACACTGCTTCCTGTGTACACCCAGAACCTGCTTCCTGTTGTAATGTAGCAATAATAATATGATTAAAACTCTTCATATAACATTTCAGTGCTCTGACAAGCTCTTGAAAGAACACTCCTTACCTGAAAAGAAGTATATTTTTTGGGTCTGAACATCCTCAAAGGCAGAGTCAATGACAGCTGGTAGAGCTGGCCAACTCTGAGAAATGGAAAATGGTCCCTTTCGACCTCCGTCTCCCTTGCTTGGTACCTTCCAGAATTGCCTGTCAACCAGAAATGCAAGATTATCATCTCATCAGGTTATGTTTCTACAAAATAAGTAAAACTATGTATTTACTCACCCATCTTTGAAGAAATGCAGATGTCCCTGAATCACAGTGATGGTGTCAAAATTGGACATCTTACATGGGTCTTTGGTTGGATCCACAGTGGATGGCGTTGTCCAAACAGATGAATCAGTGGGTTCAGGTTCTTCTGTGGCGTCGCTCTCGTCAGGGTAAGGAGTTGTGGTAGGAGTATTAGGTTGAGGGGGAGTAGGATCAGGGCCTGTTTTACTTCCTGCGAAATATGGGAATGTTCTTGGTTAAGTCAAAGTTAACATGTGTTTGACGAGATTCATCGTGAAAGAGTACTGAGTTGTCAGCTCACCATAGAGGTACTGAATGCCTTCAATGTCATCCTGATGCAGGGAGAAATCCTCCACATAGCTGTACATGGGGAACATAAGAGCTTCTCTAATGTTGGAGTGATCCAAACCAAGAGCGTGTCCGAACTCGTGGGCAGCCACCAGGAACAGGCTATAACCTGAAAGATATCCAGTTAGAAATTTTAACATAGCATAAAATGATAAACGCAGAACAAAGTCTTGCATTCATGTTGCTCACCCTGGTCAGGACAGAAACCCCATTTCTTGTCGTCATCATAGCTGTCAGTGGTGCCACACCACAATTTTCCGTCTCCTCTCCCCTCACTTGTACATGAGTGGTACTCCTTGCCCAGAAACACAAAAGGAAAGTGGCAGGGATCTCCCTCTGAGTTTCCTCCAATAACAGCAGTGTCTGGACAAACAGAGACAAAATAACTGTGGTTAAACAAAGCAACAAGCCACTGTGGCAGGACTTTCACGCCTTGTGTTTCCTGTTACCCACCACGGTTGGGACAGAAGCCATATTTCTTGTCCGTGTCAAAGTTGCTAGTGGTGGCACACCAGCGGTATCCGTCGCTGCGACCCTCGGTGGTACAACTCTCATACTCCTTACCCAGGAAGGTGAAGGGGAAGACACAGGGGGCTCCATCCGCGTTTCCGTCAAATGTGTACAAGACTGTGAGAATTACAGTGGAAAGCGTCGTTGGATGAGTTCCAGTTTTCCTTCACAAGCTCATAAACATAATGGATAACTTCAGGCTTGTTGTTTTTGTCATGCTTACGTTCACTTGGGCAGAATCCGTATTTTTTGTCTTTGTTGTAGTCGGCTGTGGTTGCACACCAGGGCAGTTTGTCAGTACGGCCTTCGGTGGTGCAGCTGGTGTACGATTTCCCCTCAAAAGTGAAGGGGAAGTGACAGGTGGCGCCTTCTGCATTGCCATAATGAGTCTTCACCACTGAGAAGACACATTGGATTGTGTGTTAAAGGAAATCTGTGCAAAGAACACCAGAGGAAGGCAGCAGCATGTGATTTCTGAGGTGTAGTTACCTGCTCCTTTTCCCAGAGTCCAGTGTTCATCATCATCAAAGTGGGCATCCCCCTGCATGCCCTCACCAGGAGGATAGGCGTGAGCTAGAAGGCCATCCTTACCGTCAAAGGGGTATGGATCCCCGTGGTCTAAAAAGAACATGAAGCAGCTCATCAATGTTTGATTTTTAGAATTCAGCTTCTTAATTTGTTGGGGTGCAAAGGTTTGACTTGAAAATGTAAAAAAGAGCACATACCAGCTTTTCCAAAGGAGATCATGATGTCTGCAGTGCCTTGAAAAAGGCGGGTAAATGTCAGAGGAGTGACATCACTCCACACCTTGAAGGCTCTTGCAAAGGCATCATCAATCAGTTTGCTGTCCATGTCAGGAGAATAGTTCAGGATCCTGAGGACACAGTGAACTCAAAATGACTAGCTGATCCTGTCCAATGGAAACTTATCAACACTTTTCAGCTACAAGAGGTAGTTTTCTGAAACTATAGTTTGTTGCCTATAGCGCAACATGTCATGATATAATTTGATTTTAGGCTGTGAAATGGTTTTTATTAAAGATATAATCTACCATAGCAAAAACATCTCTGGTGAAATTGCACAAGGCACTGGGTAGTGTGTCAGTTTGTACTTTTCTCTTTATTTGCATGTTTTCAAGCATTTTAAGTTAATATTATTTAAACTGTCCCTTGCATGAACATCTATGATTAGTTTTTTTTTGTATAAAGTGCTATTTTTCAAAAATGTTGTTTTCTGAAATCCTGCCTTGAAAATTAATGCTTTATTAACAAGCAAAGTTTCTTTTTATAGCCACTACATATTTGGTAGAATAAAAAATATCTCACTATGTAATTGTTAATGTAATGACACATAGTATTTCTTCCTTCCACTCACCTGTATGTAACATCATTATGGTCCCATTTGAGGTCCCCGTCAAAGGTTTTATAATTGGCCACATCAGGAACACCACAGCGAGGATGCTTCATGGCCTCCAGTGTCGGCTTGTCCAGTTCTCCAGTCTCCTCCAGACCCATCTGCCTCTGCATCCTCTTCAGAGCCTTTGCTGTGGACACCATGGACTGGAAGCCACTGCGGTTTTCCGTCTCCATGTAACCAAACCTTTTCAGATAACTCTGTCAAACAAGACAAAGCACATCAGAGCTCAGCCAAACGCTCCCATTCTCAATTTGTGTTTTGTGACATTTATAAATTGCTTTCATAAAAGACATCTGTAGCTTTAATCTAGAGAGTAAATATTTCCATTAACATTGTGATATCAGTCTCTGCTCAGGTAATTTGTTTCCCCCGAACAGCTTTATTAAAACTCCGTTCTGGGAGTCTCAGACTGTGAAAAGAAGAATAAACCATCTGCTACTCACTTCTGCCAGCTCCACATCTGTCACATTTTTGACGACGTCCCCTGGGAAAGTGACAAAGACCGACTTGACAGGAAGGCTCCATCCGTTCTGCACGCCTATTCCCAAAAGTAAACACACCACTAACGCACAGCACCTCATGATGAGCTCTGCTGCGGCACAAAATGCAACAAAAATACAAAAACTAACTTCAAAGACAGATAATCAAGTTTGAACCAAAGTCAAAGGAAGGAAAAAAAATCTCAGAAGGTCGGCAAAGTTTCCACTTCAGTGACCTCTTCTGTGTTTTGGAAGTTGGTCCCTGTTGTCTGTCTGAACTGTGCTGCTGGTTGGGGTTGTAGATGTTGTATTTATACAGAGTAGAGTCTTAGTCATCAAACCCTTGCTCCCGCCTACTGTAACATCAGTTCTGTGCAAAAAATTTACAGGCTGGGGGAATTTCCAAAACATCCACATTTATTTCATACCTACTAACTAATGAGTGGATAACAAGTTGATGTTTTCTTTTTTCTTTTAAAACTTTTCCATGTAAAGTGTGACTATTCGTCTCTTAAAATAATTTTGCTTCTTTGTATAGCACTGCTAAGAAAAAGCTCCTTATTAAGTTTTTACTTCTTACTCTGAGATGAATCTGTAAAACCCCCCGAAGTAAACCATGTATTGTTGATTAGATGATAAAATCAACTTGCATAAATTGTTTACATAATTGTTAACAATGTAAAGATTGAAGAGCATCGACTACAGATAAAGGAGCTGGTTTGTTTTCATCATTAATTTTAAGGAAACTACTCATCTGTTTATGAGTATGTTTATGAAAAGGCAAAAATCATCATGAGACCAAGCCAGACACTTCTGATATTTCACTGCTTAAAGTGTCAGTATAAAAATATCCACTTCCACATTTTTTTTTTTGTTTTGTTTTACAAATATAGAGTTCCTTCCTCTTTGTTAGAAGCTGGATGCTAACTGAAATGCAAAATTAGGTCAAGGATAAAGCAGACTAAAAAAACTGTTCTGATGTTTTATGTGCTCAGTCTCCTGAGTATTTTTACTTTTGTTTGATTAATAGCAATAGTGATTAAAACTGCTCAGTTTCATTGAATAGAAAATAAGTAAGACATAAAAAAGGGAATAAAACAGCTACCAAATGAATCAAACATGCTTATTAAAAGTTTTTTTCTGTTTCCCTACATCAGTGTGTGTTTGGTCTGATTTTTGGAAACTATCTGCTATCTCCTCACTGTAGCTGCTAATGCAACACAACTAACTTCACTCAGAAATTACCCAGATCATTAGTCATGACGCAAACGTGTTATTTCATAACTTATATTAACTCACATGCTTTGGTGATGTGATGTAAGTCAAAAGTGTCTTTCTCACGCATGTCTCTTCCTATATATTTCAATGACATTTCTTTTCTCATTAAAAAACAACTTGTGTGTTCAACTACAAACTTGACAGAGAAAGATAAGAGCATCGCTACGGTGGGTAAAAAATGTTTTCATTCACGATTTAGGATATGTAAGATGCAAGGTGGTAGATGTTCCTCAGATAGCATGTCATGACTCGCTATCCCACATGGTTGGTCGGAGTGGAGGATAAGGGATTTTTCTTTTAAGTGAACACATTGCTGACATCGTGTCTTGCTGTGCAAACATGTTTTTTTTTTGTTGTTAGTTTGCTGCTCTGCACTTTTTCATGCTGGCACACATCTGCAAAGTTGTAAACCAGAGAAGGAAAGTCCCATACAAGCCCCTCTTGACTAAAGACCCCATTGTCAATAACTATAATCCGATGCAAAAAAGTAAACCCTATTGTTAAGCTTCATTGACCTAATTCAATCTGCAAAGCAGCAGCCTCTGCCTCACAGATGTTTTGCCTTTTATGGACGTTTTCCACCTTTTGAGGAGGAGAAGAAGGTGTGAAGTGATGCACCTACGATTTATAGAGGAAGAAGTGGTCAGTGGCTCACTCGGTTTGACACATATCCTTCTGCCGCGTTACAGCAGACATTACTCATGAATGTTGTCACATCTTCCTGTTCCTCTTTTCAGAAATATATATTAACAAACACCAGGTAGGATCAGCAGCAGTGGTCATGATTGCTTCCAGTGTAAATAAAAGATAAAACTGACTAAATCAAAATACTTCTCGTGGGTTTGAAGTGCTAGCTCAGATCTCACAATGTTTACGTTGGCTTCTTATGGTTTCAGCTTGTTGGTCACTGCCTCACCACCCCTAATGATCTGAGAGGATGAGCTAGCATGCTGACGCAACTCCACTAACAATGGATGGATAGCTTGGATGTCTATCCAGAGACAATGGATGGACAGCTTAATACATTTTCTGCTTCAGTTGTTTAGTGAAATGGCAGAGCTGATGTAAGAGTAAAAGTGCTTCTTAGTCCTGGGACAAAAATGGCAACATCTGCCTGATATGTGCCTGAATTTATTTATTTATTTTTTAGATTTCAGTGTTGGCCACAACAAGTCATTCATTACTGTGACAAATGCCAGGCAGACTCTGCTTTCAAGCTCCTGCTTTCAGAGTACATTCCTCCTCACTTCCTCCCCCTCAGTGGATAAAAGGGCATATAGACGTTTATATGAATCAATGTCTGAGTTTGTATGTGTCGCCTGTGCTTTTGTAAAATTTCATTCTGTTCTTACCCACATTGTGCTTGCCCTCCTTTATGCTTTCTTACATTTTTCTTATTACATGCAAAAGAATGTAATAAAAAGTAAAAAAAAAAAAAAAATGCAACAATTGAGACATGTTGTTCCTTGACATCATACTTGTAGACACATTACTGTGGCAGACTTTGGTTTTCACCTGAAAGTATGCCAGCAGCACTGAAGCTACGTCACATCCTTGTTATTGAACAATATTTGTGCTCGTTTTCACTTTTTCTACTGTCCTACCTTGCCACAAATCTAATTTATTTTTTTATTTTTTTATTTGTTTCCTTTTTAGTACTTTGGACAAAAACCTAAAGGTTATTTCTGCTCGTATATACGTCTTTAGAGTATGTGCAGCTCTCCTTTAAAAACATCTGCCACTGATTTCCCTTGGCGTCAAAGATTTAATGAGCACGGCTCCACTGACTTTTACGAATGCCTCATTTCATTTGGTTTTGCCACTTGGTTCTCAAATTGAAATCTGGCACTTGCCCATGAATAAACTTTTCTTGTATGGCAATCTTCCCAAGTTTTCCTTGCCACAGCCTGTTGGCACACACAATAGACCCATATGAGGTCAAACTGCGTCATTAGAGAGCTGGATAATATCAGAGTGCAGCAGCAAGACCGTCACTGCTCATATAGGTGGGAGTTTTATAATTATGTCAATTTTGTTAGCGTAAAAGACATGAAATGCCAAAATGTTATCCTTTCTGACTTCTCCATGTATGTCTCTTAGGCTGTAAAGAGACCCAAAAAAATACAGATGCAGAAGCACTGCCTCATATCTGAGACATATTCTAGATGTTGACATTTTAAGGTCACTATTTGCTCAGGGAGAAAACTCTAATTTTCTGTGGAGCCTCAAAACCCAGCATATTTCACAAGAAACCACCTCGCACACTGCTCCCATTTTCTTTCCAGCAGCCCAGATTCAGTGTTTACAGTTTAAGTTAAAGAGTTGCTTACATGCAAAGCCCAGTTTACGTGTGGAGAGTATTTCACAAATGCACTCATTTTCCTCCAGGCAGCCCAGATTTAGTGTTTACAGTTCAGCGTTGCATAACAAGCTTGGTCTAACTTTGTCCCTGATTGACATGCTTCGGTTTCGATTAATTTATATTCCTTATGGTATGTTTCTAGCAGGCTTTTATAAGTGCAAAAGAAAAAAAAAATCGTTTTACGTCTGCTGCCACTGATGTGGTTTTCGGCCCACTTCCTTTTCAGCTGTGTTGCGTTTTACGACGGCGGGCTTGTCTGATTTGTTGACTTTGCGGTGGGACTCTGAGACTTGTCAACAAAGAGGGCCGTCACCTCATCTGATGTGGAGGAAACATTTCCCCATCACCAAACTCCAGGTACTTTACCAAGCTGACTCTGCTGTGCCCTGCAGCTATTCTGGGAAAGGTTTTGCTTTTCTAACCCTGTCAAACTGTTTATGTTAATATTCTCAGAAGAGTCTGAGTTTTATTTTGAATCCTTTGTTGTTGTTTTTTTCTCACTTCATCATGACAATAACATTGTTCAGAGCATTGTCTCAGAACATATATTTATATATATATATTTTTATTTTTATTTGATGGGACACTATGGTTGTTGTTGGTATGTCAATGTCCTTTCAGTATAAAGGTTAAAACAAATCAGAGAGTATTAGCACAAACTGATCTAAACGAGCAATGGACAGACCAGAAAGCATTTTATTGTCACTTTGTCTGTAGAGAGTGGAGAAAGGGAGGACAAGAAGGCAGAGAGAAATAATTATAAGAAAAAAGTCTGCAGTGTTGCGTTCAGTCACCTGATTGGAGCACAGGAGCGATCGTGTTTGACTCATGTTTTCCTGAGGCAACAGACAGGAAAGTCGCCTCTGTTTCGCTAATATATCTGTGAAATCCAGGCTATTAGTCACCTCTGGGAATATTTCTGGCTTACTGGTCTAAACTTGCTCACCTAACCTAATTAACTGTTAGAAAAGAAGATAAAATCAAAGGATAGTGAAATTGTGCCGTATCTCAACTTAGATCAGAATGAAATTTGGAATTCAAAGAAACTTGAAATGCCATTCATACATCCATTGTCTCTACCTGCTTTTATATTATTGTCAGTATAAAGCCTTAATATGTCATGGTAAACTCTTTTATGGGATTTTATTCTAAAGCAGCTGAGCCAGGTGGATTCTTTAAAAGGAAATGCATTTTCATATATGGATGAAGATGTGTTACCAAGTACCACATGGTTCTATGATGCCATCAACAGAAAATAAGTATATTTTTTCAAAAAAATAAATAGAAATATGTTGAGTGAATCTCTTAGCGTTTATTGGTAAAACATAAAAATCGATTAAGCACTGTTACTTTTCCCCAATAATTTTGTTGTGTTAAAGTCGGAATCCTTCTCAGCTGTCAAAAACCGTCTAAAACACCACATTGATGGACAAACTTTAAAAAAGTAACTATGGATGTATGACAGTGGTGACAGTCATTCAAATACCGGTTTGACAGACCAGTCATCTTGTAATCATGAAGTTACTGTTTTGATTCTACCTCCCTGTAAAATGCTAACGCGTCCTTGTTAAACCTAAATTGTTGAAGTGCGAGTGTGTTTGCATGTCAGTAGTTGTCTTTCAATCTGAAGGTTGTCGGTTTGATTCCAGCTTCCTCCTGTTAAATGTTGATGTGTTCTGAAATAAACTGCAAAATAACTGCAGTTACCGCAAAAATTCAGTCTGTTTACTGTAAAAGCAATTTGATTCCCCATGAGTAGGAAAGGATTCATTCTGGATACAGAGTTGTATTGAGTAAAGGAAGTGATGTTTGCATCAGAGTCACTATGTTGGTCAGAACTGAAGCAACACTTATGTCTCGCTGAATCCTGTCAGAATTGTAGCTGCTTTTAAATTTCAGTGTTGTTCATTATTATAGCTAATTACAGGCAGACAGGGCTCACCACAGAGAGTTTCAAATCCGCCCCGCATAGGATGTTGGTCACTTAGGTCTTCAAGCTATCAACTTTCAGACAGCACTTCTCCAGATTTAATTTTCTACACAGGACAAATTTCCATGCAAATCTCTTCCATATGGACTCGCATTGTCTTCTTTCTCTTTGGGTAACCACTGTTTTATGTGTTGATGTCCAAGTTTGGAGTTTTAAATACAAACTTCCTCTTGTTTTGATAAGGCTCCGTCATCCTCTTGCTTTGTTTATTTTAAACTTTCTTATGACAGATGTTTTGGTTCTGGATATGGGAATGAACACCATAAACTACAATCTTAAACACAATTGAGAAAGGAAAGTTAGAAAAATTAAGATATATACTAAGTAAGTCTGTTCTGCTAGTTACCATGCTCTGATAATTCATTAGCATCAAAAATAACCTCTGTTTTATTACCGTTTGGATCCGTAAGATCTCTTAAAACCAAAACCATTTCTTATAAAATCTGAACTATCCTTTTAAAAGTTCTATTTGCTCCATAAATAGATTGTAAGCCTCAGACAGCCTTTGGGGAAATCCACTCCACACATCCACTGATCAAGGCTTTTAGACAGTGTGCGTCATGTATTTTAACGTTTCTCTTATATGAACAGCAGAACACCTCCTTTGCTTGTGTTTCTACTTAGGTAATCCACAGTATTGGCACATACTGATGAGTGAGGCAGGATATGATGGAATGTTTTTAAATGTGCGTCCACACAGTTTCTGCAACATCTGCGTGGTTATGATGTTGATGATCTCAAATCCTTGTTGGGTAATTTGGGGTTTGCGGTATTCAATGTGTACCTGTGCTACTGCTTAAAAATATTCAAAGAGACTGTAAATGTGTCATAAAGACTTTGGAGTATAGATAGAAATAAAGCATTAAGCTATAGAAGAAGCTTTTCAGGGAAGAGTAACCCAGCAGGATGTGAAACGGATTGTTGTGGTTCATGGTTGGCGCCTTAATACCGACACCACTAGTCCACCCCAAGGGAACTGTAACTCTAAGCTGTATTTTTTTCCAATTTGTACGAGCTTGTGAGCATCCACAGCAGCAAACAAGAGACTCCTGTGCTTGTCGTCCTTTTAAAAGAACTGACCGAGCTCGCTGCCAGCACAGAACAAGTGGAGGCAGACGGGGGATTATGGACGGGCAAGCTTTTGCTCTGCCATCATTAAAAACAATTTGCTGCCAGTCTTAAGCTGCGGTTATCATGGGTGGATGCCATTCAAAGCACAACCACAAGGAGGGAAGCCAGGCCCACGATGGGCACTCTGATTGCACAGAATATTATTATTGCTTGTTAACGCCCTTATAACATTTTTAAGTTGTTTTCAGCATCTGCCGCCAAGAAAATAGGGGCTGTAACCCACACTTCCCCCCAGTTTAAAAGTCATTTCTCATCCATCACTCCTCAGCACATTTTTAAATACACGGTGTGGGGAAAGAAACGGGAAAAGCTATGGGAATTTCCCCTCCTCGATAGAGTAGGAACAGCTGATAGCAGGTTGGAAGTGAGTCAGGCTCAGCACTTCGGCTGCCTCTGCAGCCGCAAGTTTGGCGCAGACTTGTTGAGGCAGGCGGTTGTTCCTCCTTCTGTGTGTTTGCTGCTCTCGGGGGGCCTTTTTGTTGCAAGATGTGCAAGCCAACGTGGTTTGAACTTACACGACCATATGTGTAAGCAGCAGCATCTCTTGCCATGACAAACATGCCTTGCTTGTTCATGCTGTTGTCGGCTTCCAGTAACGAAGCCCGAAATGTGGAGTTACTGCTGGGGTTGCACATCTGCCAGTGACTGAGTCAGTACCACTGGACGTAGATGAGAGCAGAACTCTTCCCCCCACTTCCAGAACGCGACAAGAGCAAGAACAACATTTCATTTTCCAAAACATGGCGCACTTAATTATATTGACTTTGGCCACAATAATATCTGATGGAGCGTGGGTGCTCTAGTGTGGGTATGTGGGAACATCTAACAAGATAAACAAAACAGATTTTTATGATGAAAACCGATGATACTCCAGATCACATGTTGCAACTTCTTCCCTGAATTCCTAAGGAATCCAAATTCTTGAATATTCCTGCTGCTGTTCAGAGAGCTTTCGATAAAATACTTGCTTTTGCCAGGAGTCTATAAGGCTCTAAGCAGAATTTCATTTGAGAGTAGAAAAGCCCATCAAAGATTAGAGCTCATTGATATTTACCGCCTTTACACCAAAGCAGTTCAAAGCAGTGGTGTCCAAGATGATTTAGACAAAACCACCCACTAGAGTCAGTTTATTGTGATTTCTATTGCTCGGCAATAAACTAAACATTTATTTTTTAATGAAATTAAAAAGTAGCATGATTTTTGTAGAAAAACGGTCTGTAAATACCTCTTATATCCAAATCGATCATGTACCGCTTTTAATTAAAAAAAATAATCTGATGTCATAAATATTGTGGGTCTGACTTCTGTTTTTATTGGTCTACAAAAATTATTAAGAACGGCTTGTGATTCACTCTTTCTTTGAAAACACTTGCTGTATGCAGCCAACCTTAATCATTTGGTGTGAGTAAGACTGCTTTTAAGTAAAAATTGCTGGATTTTCCGGTCCTGTTTACTGTGAAGTTAAAGAGCTAATTTGTTACATTTTATATTACATCGTTTTTTGCCTCTCTTTAGTAAAAAATTTACCTCAAAATGTTAAAATGTGTCTGTCTGGATCAACCGCCTGTTGCTGGGCCAGAAGTTTTTTTATTTTTTATTTTTTCTTTATTTTATGAATTTTGGTTTTGGGCCACACAAAATCCTTACAAAGGCCAAGATGACTTAACTGGCTGATTTTTTTATGTATAAATCATTTAAAATGAGAACACCAGACCGTCTGGATGTGGATGCTCATTTTGTTTTAAAGAAATTTTAGAAATATTGCATTGTAAACATTTCTTGTTGCTTTAACAATAAAATAAGTGCATTCAGTTGGTTTTCTAAAAAAGCAATTTACAGCAAATCACTTTTTTTTTTTTTTACTACATGGTATGTTTACATGTTGTTATTTGAATTATAATAACTTTTGAATAAGAGCAAGGCTCATCTTTGGAGCTCCCAGATAGATATTTTTTTAATAAAAGATTGTGCACTGGAAATGAGCCAGCTCAATAATGACTTCCCCCCACTTAACAGAAATGAAACTCTTCGGCTTTAACAAGCTTCACCAGCAGGTGGCACTCTGCCACCAGGAGCCGCACAGACCGAGGTGGCTTTAAAATGGAGCTGAAGTCGTGGGAATTCATGTTCAAGCAGATGATGCATCAGTGAGCCGGAGGACGCCTCACACTGCCTCTGGAAAATCTCTCATTCACACAAGAACACAATTATGCAACCAAAAATCTTTCCAGCTTAGTCTGATCTGCAAATGATCATTGCGAATTAAACATTGTGCCACCGTATTTATTTATCCTTCACATAACAAGACAATTCCACCTAATTTACAACTGTCCTTCAGCTTTTAATTATATGTAATTAAACAACAGGCCTCTATTTAGAGAAGTTTAAAGATTAATGTTTGTTTCCTTTTTGAAAGGCTCTTATTTAAACAACCGTTTGCACAGACATGATTTTGTAAATTAGTTTGATTGTGATGCTTTTTTATCGAAGCATTTTGTATAAAATCATATCTTGTTGCACATTAAGGAAGTGAAGAGCAATCACTAATAGCTATTAAGTTCAGTTAATATTTTTTAACATTTCTGCAGGCGTTCAGATAAATTATGGGCATCATTTCAGTTTAACTAGCTGAGTTCAGCTGTTACTGAGTGCAAATTTTCCATCTGCTGCTAATTCAGATGATCTGTTTTATTTATATATTTTTTTATATCAGTTTGGATGCAGCCTCTTGTTAGCTGTAATGCCAACTTGGCGTTGAGCTTCCTGCTCTGATTCTTCTTCACTCTGCAGATAAGTTTGACACAGATGCAGAACTGGTGGCCCGATTCTACATCAAGTTTTTTTTTTATGACTGATCGCTTCAGTTTGAAGTCATGCAGAACAGTGTTAGCAATTGACTTTATGTGACAGATGATCCTGCGCTTTTCAGGATCAACCGTAAAGTGCAGTTGAAACGTCTTTTGGTCTCCGCTGCATTTGTTTACTGTGATTGCTGCTGTGCAGCACCAACAGAAACACACAAGCACACAATGTTTGCTCATTCATTATGGCTGCATGATGAGAGCCCAGGTAGATCACACTGCTCCTCCATTTTTAAGGTAAAAGAAAAAACAAAAAACTCTCCACTGTGACATAAATATTATGCCATGCATTTCCTCCTCAGCTTCCAGCAGCGTTGGAGCTGCAGGGAGTCGTTAGAGGCTTGAAACTCTGTGCATGTCATTATTCCTATGAAACATGATTGAAACAAACTGACCAGAGGAATATATTGATCAGCACACATGCTGGCCAACCAAAGGGAAGGTTGAGAATGGGGAAGGACACTGGTGCTCTTTCTGTTAACATTAATCAGGCATATCACTAATCTGTCCACATTTTCTGAACATTTTTCTTACACATGTGGTCAAGTTGGTTATTAAAGATTCATCTCAATGAACTAGAACAGTGTCAAAAGATGTACAAAAGAAAATTTCACACTGGACTCTGGTACCACATTATGCGTCTTATCAATCTAAACAACAATTTTGAAAAGATTTTTGATTGATGATTTCTTTAATTTAATGACTTGAACTTGTGAGTCTGATTGTTTCTGCAGGTTTTAAAGTGGGTTGTTATTGAATTAGGGCTCATTCCTATTCAGAACCTGCAGGTAAAATCCACATTAACCCCACAGACAGTTGATGGCTTCAGGGAAAGGTCACCTCAGTTCTAATATTCCCACTTTCCTGTTGTTCTTCTCAGGAATCCTTTCCTACTTGATATTCGATAACTTATTCTATTACCAGAATAAGAATAGCCTCAGAATGCAATATCAGTTCTCCGCTCTTTATGAAGCATTAGATTTATCGATTTTTGTTAGCAAATGTTGCATAAAAAAGCACCACATCTTCCTCTGTGGGTATTCCTGTGTTATATCTGAGTGAGGAGACTGAAGCAAATCTGATGGCAGCTTGTGAGAAGAAAATCCAGCAGAAACACAGCACTGAATGAACAGAGTGTACTTTGATTATATGATCTACCTGGAGCTTCACGTCTTCACCGATCAGAGGAATTCATTAAGTCTTTGATGGGAAAAAATGAGCCGCCACTGCAGCGTTGCATAACACAAACTCTTTGCATTATTGTGCTGTGTTGATGAGGATCCTGACAGCCATCTGCTGCACCAACGTGCAGCGCAAAGTGGGATATTAGCGGCTTGGAGTTGATGATTGCAACTCAAGTGATGACTTGTGAAGAGGGAACGATAGAAAGGAAACATCCACTTTTTTTTAAGAAAAGGAACTAAATAGATGTACCCTATACATTCAAACAAACTGCATTTTCTGTCATGTAAATTTAAATTTAACAGCATTCTCAATTACTGCAGCATAAAAAGTACTGACACTACATTTTTGAAAAGCCAGATTTTAGGAAAGCCCATTTACGCCAGAATATACTGAATGTTTTGGGGCATTTTACAGCAGCATGTATTAAAATAATAATAATAATAATAATAATAATAATAATAATAATAATAATAATAATAATAATAATAATAATAATAATAATA
>CAEFZY010016766.1:0-101787 GCA_903066815.1 Brachyrhaphis roseni
AATTTGTTAGGTGAAATTGGATAATTTCCACGGCACACTTGACGATCACCCACGGCACACTAGTGTGCCGCGGCACAGTGGTTGAAAAACACTGTTCTACAGTATATTTTGTTCATTGCTTAATTCACTGCCTCTGCTTACCCAGGTTTCTCCAGTTGAGATTCTAGATCTGTTTTGCAAGGGAAACCTGGTTAAGATATCAACAACACAGTTCAAATATAAAGATCAGAGTTTATACCACTTATTTTGTGGACAGTTTTGTAGATGACAGTCATACTGAACACCATTTTCTGGACTTCACTAAAAAAAGTTTGATTTCCGTGTCTCCATATCAAAACAGATCAATAGGTAAGAAGGAATTTATCACTGGATATTATGGTAACCATGTAGCAACCATGTAGCAGCTAAATGGTGACTACTTAATCCATGCTAGCAAATCATATTAAGTTTGTTGACAAGAATATTAATGTTGTTACCTATTTTATATGCCTTGCCAATAATGTCAGGAATAAACTCAATCATCTTTAATTTCACTGCAGAAGCTGTTCTCACTGTTGCTTTCCACATACTAAAAACAAGTATTTATTGTCACAATAGAAAGAGCAAAGGGTCAAGGAGGCAACATTAGACTATAGGTCAGCAGCAGGATAACGATGCAGGGTCTTATCAGGTAAGGAGGGATTATAACTTGATGAGAAACAGAGAAAGAAAGAGAAACTTAGTGCAGGAATTTTAGTTCTTTACCTTTGCAGAATTGTTGTCTATGTAATGGAAGTATGATTGTTCACTCCACATGTGTTTTCTGGAGGGTGTGTTTTGGTTTTTAGGGGAGACTTTGCAGGAGTATTAGCTACTTGGGTAGTTTTCAGGGGCAATCTGGTCCCTGTATGCCAAGAGAAAACCTGTAGCTGAATTCTTGACACAAAGTTGGTCTTAATTCCAATGTTCCCTGTTTTTGATTCTAATTAGCAGGACTGGATGACATATGAAGGTGTCTCTGGGAAGGGCAGGGTTTGGTTGCATCTTTCAGGCCACAAAATTCAACTCACACTGGAGCCATTTACAGCTGAGTGTGAACTCCTGGGGACCAATTCAGCTCCTTTAAGTCTCAGGTCAACGTAACCTGATCTTAGATAAAAGGGAGAAAATACATGGATTGATGTACAGATGGATCTTCAAAAGTTAGATCTGCTGCATAAATAAAGACTTAACTTAATAGAAAGTACAAATATATATATTCCAGATCTCTGTCCTCATTCTATCTTCTGTTATGAGAGTATGGCAGTGATACTATATCCCTCTGGTATAAAGGTTTTGGAGTCTCCGTGCAAAGGGGTGCAAACACAAAATAACCCTGCAACAGATTTCCTTCAGGAAGGAAAGGTTTATGGTCCTGAGATGTATCAAGTTCAGCTGTGTGTTCTCAACCTTACTCTCTGTTCGTCCTTACCCATAGTGTGCTTTTTTTTGTTTTGTTTTGTTTTTTTATGCTCCCCTCCTGTCGGGTCTTCCCGGCTCCTTTAACAGCCAGACACAGACCTCACTGTGTTTGCAGACATTGCCCCTGTCTGCGCATGTAGCTTTTAATATGGGACACATGTGGTTTTCTGTGTTTATGCTTACACAAAAAAAAGCAATCCTGCTGTTATGAAGCATCATAATTAAGAGTAAATCATTGTTATAGAACAGTTTTTCATCCTAAGAGGTTCATCAGATTGCACAGTAGCTATGTGCTTTTTTTTTCCACACAGAAAAATAAAGAATCATGCGGATTTCTTTATGCTGGGTTTTGAAACAAGGTGACATCACCCACGTAGATAATAGAGAGATTTTGCCATTGTCACAGAACTAATTGTTCGGTTTTGGTGGCAAAATAAAACAGCGTCTAATCATTAACGATGCAAAATGAAAACCGTGTAGACAAACTGTTGAAAAATTCACGTTTATTCAGAGGTGGATTTACAAAACAATATGTTTCACCATGCTGCCCATTTATCCACTATAGATCCAAATATTAAAGAGAATTGCTATTTCCAGCGCCTTTCTTTCACACATTGTAGGTTGTAACAATTTGCATCTGGTGTGACTGTGCTGCATCCTTTCTGTTGGAGGGTTCTCGCCGTCGTTGGTCGGCTCCAGCCTCATGTCCTTCCTACTGGGAATACACGGCCTTGAGCCTGAAATGTGTTTACGTTTTGAGCATGTTACAAATTATCTGCTAAGACTAACTTTGCGTGACTTGGCAGAAGCCCTCACCTTGCTCAGATGTTGTTTGGGTCAATCGTATTTCATAGGCTTGCTCTCTCAATTTCACTGTCTCCATCTGACAGGGGTTTTCCAAGCCAGATGTGAACCCTGGCAAAACGTGCTCTCTGTGTCGGTGAGCGTTTTTGGGGGGGAATCCACTCTTGTGTTTAAATAACTAAATGCATGTGTTGGCAGCCTGCCGGTAACTCATCAATATTATTTTTTACACCGACAAGACTCTACTTTTACTGTACATGAAGTAAACTTTGATGCATCTTCCATCATAAATTCATAATCGTACTCCTTGTGGTGTATTTTGTGTATGTCTCTCTTACCAGATTGGATGAATCTGCGTTATTTTCTCAGGATTTTCCAGAGACACAAGCGTTTTCCCCAAAATGTATTTACAACATGTAAATAATCATCCGAAGAACAAAGGAAGCATTTGAATTTGATACATTGAATTTGTTTTACTGGTAATAGGTTTTCTCAACAGGATAATGCAAAATCCAGAGTTAAAGAGTACATTAGGCTGCCGAAACGGGATCATTTTTACCATAACACTGAAATTACAGCAAATAACAGATCAGACCTCTTTGTTTAAGTATGACTATATCATAGTGAATATTACAGACATGCAAAAGCTGAGAATAAATACCATGTTTGTCTTTACTGTCGTTAATAAACAGAATAAATAATGCTGAATGTCATCACAGTATACAACAAACACCTCTGTCTTCAAGTTCCCCCAGAGCTTTCTAGTCTTAACGTCAGTTTAGTTTATGGCAGGATAAAGGCTCGGTTCATAAAGTTCACATGCAGTCTAACCCAAGCACAAGTGGCTGTGAAGACGTTCAAAGCAACATCTAACAGAGAGCTATGTGTTTCCATTTCAGTTTGACGTCTTGTTGACAAGTCGGCTTAAGAAGTTTCATAAGCGAGGGGATGTGAGTTTATTTTGAGGTTTACTATACCCTCTAGTGGAGGGGAAAAGAGATGCGTAGTGAAGCTTTGCTTCAGCATGTTGGCTTTGTACAAAGAAGGGAATTGGGGGGCCAAAGGCGATGAAGTACTGCAATGCCATAGCCAAAACTTTGGTAATATTTTTTTTTACATTAGAGTACCAAATATTGAATCTGTGGGTATTTTTCTAGCTGGCACTCTGTACAACAAGAATGTCTGAAAAGGAATATAAAGAAAAACCTTTTAAAACAAATATCTTATCTTCTAGTGTAAGGATTATTCTCACTTATTAAGATATTTGATCTGTATATATATCTGGATGTCTGTTCAGCAGCAGCAAAATCCTTCAGCGTTTTAAGATGAAATATTGACAATGAAAAGGGAGTCAGTGAGCAGCTACAGTGTACTTGACCAGAGTCCATGCAGAAAATCACACACACACACACACACACACACACGCACACACACACCCCACACACACATCTATCACAATAAGCTTGACTTGCTGTTCATTCATATTTTCATTAACTACAAGCACTATGTCAGCTCTGTATGAATGTATCTGGTGCAATGGAAGGTAAAGACAAGCCCAGCTTGCTTCAACACTTTTTGGTCAAACCAAAAAACCCCTCTGGTCAAACCCCTCTGAATAATTATTTATTTTTATTTTATTTTGTTCTTTGATTAAATACGTCCCCTCATCTGGCAGCTTGGTGCAAATCATTTGTAAAGAATACAGTCCAGACTGCATGTAGATGTTTTTTTTTCATGGTTTGGTAAGAAAATACTTCTGTTTTAATACAATTTATAGTATTTACTTCAAAATAACTTCAGTCCATGTTTGTAGTTTCAGTATCTTGTATGATGGAGATTGTCGAAGCTTATGATACGTTCGTTTTTCAGTTATTGATACGACTGAACGTCAGGAGAGCGGCGAGTGATGCTGGTAATGAGATTACATGTGTCTGGTATGATATACACACATAAATGTGACCTGAGTCACACAGTCTGGGACAAAGTCTTTAGTTTCTTCACTCCACTCTCCTCTCCTCCTCCCAGCATTTCATCGGGATGAAGTGAGAAGCTACGCTTGCCTTCCTGGTCCTCTTCCCCCTCATTGGCCGCCCCCTCTGATTTAGCGCTATGAACATTTCCTTTTCAGTCCACTTTGCAGAGGAGTAAGCATTGTAGTGGTTCTCTAGGAAACCCTCCTTAAAGTCGCAGTTTTTGCTGTAGGTCTTCTGCAATGACAATACATCAAACCTTTATTGCGACGTTTCAGAACTCTTCCTCCGTGACACGTCAGTTCAACGCTGAATGAAATGTATTACCTTGGCTTGCAGATTTCCAGCCTTGTTCATGCAGATGTAGTACTGGCTCTTTACAGCTTTGATGGCCAGTGTGGGCCCCTCGGACACCGTTCTGATCTCCAGGATACCTGCCAGACAGCCAGGCAGTAAAGAAATGAGACACACTGCAGAAAAGATAAGGAGCTGTCAACACCCATCTTTCACTCCAACTCCACGCTGACCTCAACATTCATCTTCATTAACAAAACAAGATGGAGGTTCCTGCGATTAATCAGTCTGTGGTCTTTCTGGCTTAGTTCAATTGCCTGGGTGGCCTTTAGACAAACCACAACCTATGCCATTGCACATATGGGAGACAGATTAAGCTTCTTTCCCGTGAGATTGAGAAAACTGCCTCCTTGCATGTGCTTTGCACGCTACAGTTTACCTCTGCTCTTCAAATTTGTAGCAAGGCAGAACATTTGTGCTCCGTTTTATTGTTTGCTTTGTGTTTTGAGAAAATATATGTTGTCAATGGGAAAGTGAGGTACACAAAAATGCTTAAGTCAGATCCAAGTAAGTTGTTTTAAATGACGGAAATGAATGAAAGTCCTACTACTTATCTACAGTATCATCAGAGGTGGGTAGTAACTAGTTACACATGCTTCACAAATTTTTTTGGGGAAAAAAGTGCTTTCAGGAGTAGTTTTACAAGACTGTAATTTTTACTTTTACTTCAGTATGAAATATCTCTAGTCTTAATTCAGTAAAATTTCCAAATACTCTATCCACTGTGACTTGAAAACAAGCTTATTTTAACAAAATATCCACTAGAAACACACCTACAGTTTTGTTTACTGTGCCACAAGCACAAGCACGACCTCCAAATCTGCTATTTGAAGGTCGACGGATTATATAATACATTGCATGAATCGTCATTGGAAGATTTTTTTTTTTTTTACCCTGTTCTGTATTTTTACCTGCTGTAAGTTTCAGTGCTGTAGGTTTTATATTGAAAGAAATATAGCTAGAAAAATGTTTCTTTTACCCAATATTGTTAAAATCCATCTAATGATCCAGCCAAAAATTTCCACATAACTATATTTTTGTCCATCTGATATAATTCTTAAAAATTAAATAATTTACATTTTGATCAGTCTCTCAGTATTTGAGTAGCCTTCTTGGACAGCTACTTTATTCTTTTACTTGAATAATTTTTTTTATCTAACAATTTATGGCTACTCTGGTCATGTTTAAGTATCATGTAAAACAACATGTAAGCAGATGAAAGTGGGGGTAATTTGTCTGTTGAATTAGACTTAAAACTTGTCTGAATGCAGCAATATGTAGGGTTTACTATGTTGTTCTTCTCACTGACTCCAGCGAATGAATAAACCATAAAATTCAATTCTTATCTTTTACATAAACACAAATTAATTTCATGAACAACAAGGTCCTGATGACAGAGTTTTGGTTAAGTTAATGCTCAGTGTCACTTTCATTATTCTATGTATAAAAAATATTTCATTTGACAAGCAGATAGAGGGAAGAAAAAATGGAAAACTCTTCTGAGGTTCTTCAGATTGACATTAAGCATGCATGCATCTTTGCCAGATCACAAACAGATGGCAGCGTCCCAATCTGGAGATGTTGTTTGCTCTCTGCTTGCTCTTTTAATTTGTCCTTCTAATTGTGAGCAGTGACTAGGTTTCTCAAATTATTCTAACCCAGCCTTTCTGATCTGCTGATTGAACTCATGATGATTAAAGGTACAGCTGATGTTGAATTCGTGTTAAGTTTAAAGTCAGTCATTCATTTGTTCTTTTACAATCATTTAGGAGCAACAGGACATGTTGCTGCTTTTAATGTTTGGTAATGTAATCCGCTGGCCAGCTAATGTTCTTTATCATTTCCAGTCATTTGGTGCATCATGAAAAGATGAAGCACATTTCCACAGACATGGATACACACATTTAAAACATTTTGGCTCTGAAGCAGAGAGCCTCTCAGGCAATCACCAGCTTAAACAGATTTGCCATCACTTGCTGCCTCTGGCGAGGCAAACAATCTTGTGGGTAAAAACCCCAATCCTGATTTCTCTGAAGACTGCTGAAGCTCAGATTTGCTTTTGCTGCTAAAATCCCAGCAGGCAGCCTTTCAAGAACAGGATATTGTAGAGGTTTTTTTTTTTAAATTATGTTGTTCTGTCACGCTGACACTGAAAGCCCTTACATGTTCTAAAGCAAACAGGAGCAAAATTTGTAACATTTTAACATTGTCTGCAATATTTTTATTAGTCCTATGTCTTTCAGGTCTTTCCTATGTCTTTCATCTGGCAAATTTTGCATGTTTTTAATACTATTGGATGAAGGAAAAGAAAGGGCTGTTAGGGCAGTGACTTTTTGCACATCTGAAAACACTAAATGCACTCATTTCATGTCAAAATTTATATAAATGAATACATTTGTATGAACATTTCATTACAATTTATTTGCACATTTTCAGTAAAATAATGTTATAGCAGCAGACATTTACCCTATAAAGAAACAGTTTTATAATTTGATGGCGGTATCAGTTTTAGAACGGCTTTGAAGATAAGTAAAAATATATATTATTTTAAACAATATAAATTACAGTATAAGTAAAAAAAAAAAAAGCTTCAAAGAGGAAATAAGATCAAATATATTATACAGAATAAAAGATAAGTTCAGTGGAAGTGGCTGTTTTGGTCCATATACCGCACAATCCCATAACAACGTTTTTGTCGTTTCAATAAAAGAAGTCTAGTATTCTCTAAACTTTAAAAAAAATTCCCAGCTAGTATCATCTAAGATTGTTGATTAAAAAACCCCCCATTTATTTGGCTCTTTGCGTGCAAGTCCCAGCCACATGTGGGAGTCTCAGATCTTCAGTCTTTCATTTCCAGTTGTTGCACAATACATCTTTTCCATGAGGCATCTTCTTTTAAAGCCAACATTTTTCCCTCTGCCACACTGTCAGATAGGAGGAAACGATAACCACGCAAAACATCCTCACTGTGACCGAGAGTTTAAGTCGCATCCCTAAACATAAACGTCAAAAAAAATGAATTTTCCACCGCAGTAATTTGAGCAGATAACCATGTTAAACTGCTGCTGTCAAAGCTGTCAAATAAAATGTGCTGCTCTTTAGTTGTGCTGGCAAGAGCTGAATGAAGCAGCAAACATGTGTTTGTTTCAAGGTAGTTGAATTTGACATTTTAGTTGTAGTTTGTTTTTACTTTTCTTCATTACAGCCAGAATTTGGCTTTAACCTGCTTTAGTTTATTTCTGTCCTTTGTAATATCAACGCCACACATTACATCTCCTTATTGCTTCTTTCAAACCAGCCAAGCAAAGTAGTAAATCTTCAAAATACTAAATCTTAAGATAAAAAC
This sequence comes from Brachyrhaphis roseni, assembly GCA_903066815.1. Classification (NCBI taxonomy): domain Eukaryota; kingdom Metazoa; phylum Chordata; class Actinopteri; order Cyprinodontiformes; family Poeciliidae; genus Brachyrhaphis; species Brachyrhaphis roseni. The sequence continues at coordinate 7,915 of CAEFZY010016766.1, forward strand.
ATGACTGAAATTATCTTCTTTCACATTGAAAACAACATTTTTTGCATGTAATAAAAAACAGAAAAACCTGTAATTAGCCCAAGCAATTAAAATAAGACCACATCCTTACTGTAGCAGTTGGTAGGATCTTGAGTTCCCGTAATGTTGCCCGAGTCATCAATCGTGAGGAACCACTGCGTGCCGCTGAACAGCTGTCGAATGCGCACATCTCCTCCCTCCATGTAATCATAGTTCCTGGTGTGGCGCTCGTGTTTAGAGCAGTTCATGATGGCAACGCGTTGCTCGGGGGTGCAGTCACTGTAGACCACACACACGCTGCCAAACAGAAAGATCGCGTGCAGGTAGAGTCCTGAGAGCAGACTTTGAAGGTTCCATGTCAGCATCCATTTGCGCATTATAATGCAATGCTGAGGGGATCAATGAGAAACATGCTGAGAAGCGAGCTCATGAGCTGAGCGCTGTTCCTCAACCTGGCGACCTCCTGACCCCTGCCTTGTAACCTTCAGGTCTTTGTTTCAGGGACTCCTAGAGGGATGGGAGGAAGAGTTTGTGAGGTTGGGTTGAGTTCAAAGGTGAGAAGTCTCATGAAAAAAACCTCTCCAAAAAGCAAAAAAAGCTGTCAGAATGGGGACTTTAAAGGTTTGCTAGTCCATATATACAGAGTTCGTCAATTGCTTGATCCCCTTGAGTCGATGGTCCAACAAGCAATGTAATAATCCAGATTAGGGATGGCTGTACTGGTTGTCACTGTAAAAAAAGATTGATTCGCAAGATGTCTTATCACATGGGTGTTGAAAAATGCAAATAGATGTATAAATATTCAAACACTTGTGTTTTAAAGTTGTATATCTCTATACTATAGTACAAATAACCTCTTACAAAAATGTAGTTTAAATAGTAAATCAGAATTTTGCCAATGATTTTCTTTCTTTTTGGAAATCATGACTCCAACAGAGTAAAATAATACTTCAGATTGCTTCGTAACTATAAAGTCTCTCCTCTTTCGGCAAGAGGAGAGACTGAACAAACAATATCTGTGGATCGTCAACTTACATGCGCTCTGAGCGATGACGGACGTCGTCAGACGCGTGCCGCTTTTCAGCACCGGTGATGAGACTCCTCTGGTCTGAAGCTGCAGTTAAACCCAGGTAAACCCCGCTCAGTGACGCAACAAAGCCAAGCAAGAGGTGAGAACCGCTGTCAGTCCTCATCTAGGCTTCCCTGCTTCTGGCAAAGCTGACTCTGTGCATCCTCCGTCGTGCACCCTGCTTAGATAAATGCCTGCTGCTGACCTCACTTGAGAGCAATTAGATCCCAACCAGTCAGCTGTCCATGGCTCAGATGCAGTGGAGAAACACCCTCTCTCTGGCGCGCGCTGCCTCTCGCCCAGCAGACATGAGAGGGAGCTATAAACGCTTGAAAACACAACTCTGTTCTGTGCACGAGCTCCAAAGTACTGTAAAAACAAGGACACGCACATCCATTTGTGGGGTATTTTCCACAACGTCTCTTAGCAATGTTCTAACTGGCTTTTTGTGTTGCATATCATAAATCTGACTCACTTTCACTCAAAGGATGGCTTAGATATTTGCTCAAGTTACAAAGCTTCACAGACTCCATCTCCTTTCATTTCAGATGTCATAATTAATTTGTGGTTTTGACTTGGCTCACTGAATCATGTGAGAGGATTTACCGGCTTGAGTGAAAACATCAAAGACATCTTTTAGCTCTCACTCAGATCCAGCGTAATAGTGGGAAGCAATAAGTTATGCCTCGCAGATTTTCATCCAGAGAAAGAAAAGCAGAAGACATGACTGCTGAGAGGAAGTAGTCATCTCCTTGTTAGAGGTCATGCACCCTTTCACCCTTTGTGTGTTTTGTATTTAAAGTCTCATTTTAGTGCTCTGAATACTTCCCTTAGACTTCCTACTTCAAAAGTTTATATGCGCCCTACAAAGGTGTGCTTGCCACTGGGAAGGTCAGGACTCCGGCCGCAGCAGCTCCCCTGATCTGTCACGTCGCTCCGGCTTGTTCAGCTGTCCTTTATATCACCACAGAGACAGTTCATGTTCTGGTCTTGTGCATTAGCAAAGTAAACACCAGTTGAACAGAAATAACACAACATGACTTGTTGCACATGCACCATATTTCAGACTGGTTTACTTAAAATCACGCGGGAGTGTTTTCTAAAAGGTTGTTTCCCACGTTGGAGGGGACTCTGAAACAGACCAGGGGCATGTAGCACCTGGTAAAGTCCCCCAAGGCAGATTATTTCAACTAGAGGGGCCAGACACAGTCAGGATTCCCAGAACCACATGAAATGAGTGACCTTGCCTGGAATTTGAAACCCGGACCCTCGTCTTGCAGACAGGCTTGCAGGAAGAGTTGCAGGTGAGACCTTAGGGCATTTGCATGAAACAATGCATTTGTCCCTGTTGGCTGTATTTTATTAGGGAATCTGTGTTTGGTTATGTTGGCATACCATTTGGGTGACTACTTGAGATGAAAGGTCTAACCCTTGAGTTTGAAATGACCCCAAGTTGCTGGGAAACAAGGTGGAGCAGGTGGGAGAGTAGCCTTGGCCTTATGACTTCACCATGGGGAGTAGCGCTCTGTCCTTTTGTAAAAAGCCTAAAAAGTGTCACAGAGGGGCTTCCACAAAACCACCCAGATCACTGCTGCCATTGGCTATTTCTTTTTTCAAAAGAATAACAGCAACTCATTTATGAACTTTATGTTTTCGTGTTGAATGATCTGCCTTTCGTGTGTTTTTGCACACTAGTGTTGGGAAGTATCCATGGCTGCAATCTTTTATTTGTTCCCGGAGATGGTGAAGATAAGGTGCAATCTGTGATGTCAGCTTCAGGGTGTTTCTGTTAGAAACAGAGGCTGGAAATGAACTTCTCTCATTTTAAGTCGCTTCCTAAACGACAGGTGCAGTGAATAGAATAATACAATTACACAATATGAGTGGTATGATTGTCAGATGTACAACAGCTTCCACCTATTTACTTTCTACCTATTTACTCTGAAATCTGTTTCTTAAAAAAGTACATTTTTTAAAGTCATATACATGCCTGTGGAAAGGCATGCGCTTGCATGAAGTTGAACAATCTCCTCCCCTAAACTCTTGTACTGTTTGTGCCAAGAACGTATAGATTTTGGCCCAGTGACAGTGAGAATGCACACGCACCTGGTGCTTTAAGCCCTAATCATGCAACTTAATAGTCAGAAAATGAGATGAGAACAGTAAAGGGGAGTAAAATAATGTGTGAATTTACGGAGCTTTACGTTCCAAGATTTTTGTTGTTACAGATCCATCTCCATAAAACACGTAAAGGTTGGCTGGCTGGCTGGCTGGCAGTCATCAGCTGCTCCACACGCATCTAACGTGCTTGTTGCTATGGGTAATTAAATAAAGTAACATGCAGTGCGTTGCTGTAGAGCTCACGCTTTTGAATATTTGGAACTACTTCACTCATGCCTCTTAAGGTATTCGTCTGATCGATGAACTCTTTAACTTGAGATAGAAGGCCTTAATTAAGTTAGAACTCCAACAAGTTCTAAAAAGTTTAATAAAATGTAATTAAAAAAGTCTATCTAGTTTTTTTGTTAAATAGACTGTGTTTAGAAAGATGGTTTATTGAAACGTATCTAACTTTGATAACTCTGTCAACAGCTGTTTTGTAAAACTTTTTTTTTCTATTGCATCATATCCCAACTATTGAGTTTTTACGTCTGGATCTCTGACACATCTGCTTCTAAATATTTGTCAGTGTTTGCATTTCTCGTGATGTTTGGTGATTTGTATTTTGTAAGACAACATACAATTCATGTTTTATTATATCACTAGCCAGATTGTCAAGCATTTCTTTAAGGGTGTTGCTTTATTTGAAAAAACAATCAGAGCCATTGTGTTAGCACTGTCAATCAGTCTCACTTACTCACTGCTAGCTTATGATGGAGAAACAACTTACCTTCGTAGGAAAACCGAGAACATGCTACCTAGCCTGACTATTCATGTCAGGCTGTGTTAGCTGCAGCGGAGGGATGATTGGCAGCACTAAGACCCGCCTCCTGGCTCTGATTGGTTGTTTCTAGATCGCACTGAGAGCTTGATTTTTTTCACAAATTATCTGTCTCATACCTTATTGTCAAGACGTAATAACAGTTTCAACAAACGTAATTTTTTTTTTTTTTTTTATAAAAGTTACATGCTGCTAAGCAAGCTTTATGTCTGTGCCTTGCTCAGAAACAACCGTGCATCTTTTGTTGATGTTTCTGCACTTACTTGAATGTGTGATTGCAGGTAGTTTGGCTTTATAGGCTAAATGGCTGCCTGCTGCTGGAGGATCAAAGGCTGCTGCAGTGTCTGAGTTTACAGTAGCATAGGAAGTGCAGAGGCCATGAGGCAGACACACAAGGCCTGCGTGAGTAAAACTCTTTAAATTTCAATGACTGAATGTCCTCATTCCCATCTGTCCTTCTTTATTAACTCTCCCTGCACCCTCTGTCTCTACCTCTCTTTCTCTCCTTCTCTCCCTCTCTCTACCTTTATCTGTCAGTCTTTTGCTCTTGTGACAAAAAGAGGTTAACTTTTAAATTCTTACAATACTTTTTAATTGATTCCAATTGTTGGATGGTATGTTGAATGTTGTTAAAGCCAGCAGAGAGTCTGCGAGTGTTTGGATGATTGCAGTGTAACACGCAAACATGCCAGCTCACCATGAACTCGGATACCATCTGACTTCAGCTCCAGACTAACCACCAGCTCTAGTTTTTTAGCTTTGACATTTGTCAGCCAATTGCTTTTTTGCATAAATTAACAGTAACTAACAAGATGTCATGGTGTACGTGCACAATAACTATGTCTTTATTTTAAGTGTGGCAAAGAGTTTTATTTTTTATTTTTACTCTGCTTCCATGGAGAGACATATTTTGGTTTTTTTTTTGGAAATGCCTTTCTTCCCCCCTTTTCTCTCCTGACATTTTTTAAAGGATTCTTTTGGGGAATTTTGGTTCTGTGTTTGTTTGTTAAACCAATTTAACAACTTTGAACAACAAAACATTGAGACATCAAAATTCCCTCAAGGCATTTTATTGTAAGTAGAACGCCACACAAACAATTTGTCCTGTTTTTCTCTTTAGATCTGTGTGAAAAAAAAAAAATTGTACAAATAAGAAGTATACTTTTGCATTAATTCTTGAATTCCAAAAGAGTTATTAACACTAAAAGATGATACATTTATCAGGTCCTGTCTGCTGGACTTCATAAATACAAGACTTTTGCAAACAGTTCTTTTGACAGTGTTGAAGCCTGGCAGCTCTCTTTTTATTTATTTAGTCTTATAGTGCAGTGAATACCTCCCAAAATTATGAAACCCATCTGATTTTTAGGTTGTGAACAGAAACACAAAGTTGTTTCCAACCTTTTGACTTATGTTGTGTATGGATATGGACGAAGACTGCGCAGAAAATGAATGGAAAAAGTGAACAGAGTTCAGACAAAAACTTTGAAGGATGTTTAGACTGCCTGCTGCTCAAGACCACTTTAAAGGCTTACAAGAATTGCTAGGTCATTGGATGCAAAACATTAGTAAAATAAACTTGTTTGGAAACTTTTTTCTAACCTACAACCAAAAAAAAAAAAGCAGTTCTTTGTCTAGTTATTTACAGGTCTTCCTACAAGTACAGCAGAAATATCGCAGACTATTTAGTCCCCCTTTTATGTCTAAAGCTTTTCTTTCGATGTTGACACCTAGAGTCATAGCCAGAGTTTTGTTATAGTTTCCACTATTACTGCAGAGACAGTCCGCTGTCCACGCTTTAAAAGCATTCCTGGAGAGAGAAGAGCCTTTGTGTCTGTGCTCTTTACCCTGACTTCCAGCGATATGTCTGCATGTATTGGTGTTTGGAGAACGAATAGTCACCTCGCTCTATTCTTAGTGCAGCTTTGGACTGCTTGGGTTTAGCTTTTGCTTTCTAAATTCCACAATAATTGGGGATCTCTGGGGATAGAGCCTCACAACATTAACTCCAACTATAAATAACTGCAGAGCCTAAGAAACACAAACTCTACTCATGTGCGCAGACAAGGTAAAAAAAAAAAAAAAAAGCTTGAATGGCTCCCTGCATGAGTTTTGAAGAAGATTTGTATTGGCATTTTGAGTTTGGAGGAAACAATTGTCCACAAATTCCTGTGCAAAGCACCGAAAGCATTCTCCCCATGTTATGCGCTGTGCAGCAAAGAATTGTGAAGTTTTATCTGCGGTAACAGGCTTCCCTCCCACTCTGAGTTGTACCCGTTTCTAACTGGGTCCTGCTGACTCTCTGAGTTAAGGCTGTGAAATTCAACACATGGCAACAGGATGTACTCTGTTCCTCTGCCTTGTTTGAAGTGAGAGATTTAAACTTGTTGCTTGGTGTCTGCTAGTAAATATTATTGTCTGAAGCAAATTTGAGAGACTTCAGACAAGAAATATTCTATCAGGTAACTCGTGATAGGACCTGTGTGTTTGCTTGTTTCTAAGGCCTCAGGTATGGCTACATTCACGTCCAAAACAATGGCGATTGAAGCTCCTCGTTGTTGTTTTTCACAATTTTATGCTAGTTTATTGCCTCAAATAAATGTAAATTAGAATAGAAATAAATATTAAATAAAAAAATAGTCAAATGTGTCTGACATTTGACTATGTCTGACATAGTCTATGTCAGACATAGTCAACATAGACTATGTCATAGTCTGACATAGACTATGTCAGACTATGTGTCTGACATAGACACATAGTCTATGTCAGACACATAGACTATGTGTCTATGTCAGACACATAGACTGACATAGACTATCTGTCTATGTCAGTCTATGTCAGAGCCTCTTCTGTCCCTCTTCTTTTGAGGGACAGAAGAGGCTCATCAGTTTTCGTGCCCTGGGATAAGTGCAGTGAGTCCTGTGAAGTGGTGTTGTGGTTCTGTCTGGGGAATACACTGATCCCATTTATTCTAGGAACAATTGTTAGGGATCCAAGACTTAACCACTCATAATCTCAGTTTGAATAACAGGAAAAAAAAACAAAACACTGGCTTGTCTTTAAACATATGTTCTACTTTAGCAAAGGCGACTCTGAAATAAGCACTTTTTAATTTCTTTTATTCTCTATCATTTTTTTCTGTAGCCATCACTCATTTTTTTTTTTTTTTTAAGAAAAATACTTTTTCAACCGTGGGCTTCTTTCCTGCCACTTCCTGTCTGATTGCAATTTACTTGGAGACTGAGCACAATTTATACTGAATCTGTAAAAGCTGTGGTTTTGTGTACACACATGTATATGTAATCTGCTTACTCTTCTTGCTGCATATGGACACCCAGAACTGTGTACATGATCTTAATATGAACTGTAGGATTTCCTTCTACCAAATTATTCATGAGGGTTGTCAGATCATTTGTGTTGGGAACATCAACTTCATGCATTTAATAAAAATAAATACATAAATAAAGTTTTAAAGTTTAAGTTGACAAATGATTTCTTCCAATTCCTGCCAACTGCAATACTAAAGATTGGAAAGACTGGAAAAGCAAAGGAAGACATTAATAACAGGCTAAGGCTTCACTGGTGCAACATGCCGTGAGGGGAATCTGATAAGAAAAATGTGGACAACAAGATCGATTCCCTAACAATACTGAAAACAATTCACTTACTTCACGCTGAAAATATTTATTGTATCAATGTTGACAAGCCACAGAACCGTCTTCTAGTTTTAAAAAGGAAAGCTTTCAAAGTTTGTAGATTCCTGACAGTCGAGAACCACATAGAATAAAAGCAGTTTCCATGTTTGTCATTGAGTTAAATTAGTATAATGTGCTACACATATGTTAAATAATATGTTTATTATTGACCTTAATGCAGTTTTTAATGTGGAAAAAGTCAGTGAAATTCAATAACGGCTACCTTCTGAATGACATTTTTGTCGTAAAAATGATTAGTTCTTGCTTGGAACATAAAAGAGACTTTTACATAGAGCTGATCTGGAAGGTTTTTACTGCTTCACACTGATTTGAACGATTTATTAATTTAATGTTCTTTCCTTTAAGGCCCTCCAAGATTTTTTATACTTAGGCCAATGAAGGTCAGCTCAAACTGTGGTTAGTGCAGAGAGCTATTTTCTTATATGCTCCTTTTTTCTTAACACAATCTGAAAAAGGTGTCACAAAAATCCAATGATCTCTTACCGTTTACTTTCAGTTTTTTTTATTCTTGCGTCACTTAATTTTTTAGGCTTAGAATGTTTTGCTGCATTTATGAATAAAGTGTATTTTTATCGTCCCTTATTTACACAACCTACATTTTCAAATCTGCCAACTACAAATTCCTATCTGTGCACTTTGTTGATTTTTTTACTTATTTTTCTTTAGGGTGAAACGATAAGATGATAAGCTAAGTTTCAGTTCTGGAGCTTGTAAACAAATTGAGATAATGACCACAGCCAGCAGAGAGTGGTCCAAAAAGAGCTGCATTTAAATAATTATCTGAAATTAATATTCCAGATAACAGCTTGTACTTTATGAGATTCTTGTCACGACCAATTTCGGAGCTAAAGTTACCTTCCTCTTTAACTCAAAATACTTCCAGATGGGCGTCCCAGTCAGTTTTTGTTTTTCTCGTTTCATTACAGATCGCCCTTTTCACATTCACGGTGTGTTTGTCTGTGTGGCCACTCACACACCCTGGGGGAACAGGTTTGTTTCTCTCTTTTTTTTTTTTTTGCATTTTAATTTAATAAGAACTGAAAAGGGTTAAACACACACCATCCATTTTAAAAACAGGCCAAAGAATAGCGAGCTAATAAAATATCATGGCTCATGTAGGTACAGCAACTTATGTTCTGGTCTCAACATGAAAACAGTATGATGGGGTTTCAAACAGCAGGGTGCCGTGATAATAACAGGGAGACGGTTCAAGCACTGCAAGTGTGTTAACCTCATGAAAGCATGCAAATATGGAGCTTCATGCTGTTAAATAGGGGACTTAATGAAGTTGGCACGAAGCTGCACAAGACGGAGTTCAAAGGTTGGAGGTTTTGTTGGGACAGAAGGGATCTACATGTTGTTTCTGCAGTTTGCCTTGTGGGATTGGTCTGAGGGACTTGTATATGTAGTTCTCACTTCTCAGTAATCTACAAACATGTGAGGGAGGGTGGATTCTTTTAAAAGATGGAATAAGCTTTGTGGACAGTAGAGCTTGATATTTTAAATATGCTCAGTGCAAAGTGGGGAAATATTTTTAATTGTCTTGCTGTAAAAGAATTTGTCTAGTCCTCCAAACAGTTGCTTAATGACATTCGTCAATGCATTTTGCATCACTGAAGCCTTCCCAGTTGTTCAAATATTACTCATTTGTGTTAAATCTTTAATCCATTTTTATTTGTATTCATCTCAAAGCAGCAGTAAGTAACTTAAAGATGTGTTGTTTACATATTTGCTCAAGCTGGCACCATGTCCTAACAGATCAGGTCCTAATATGAGGTCAAGTTCCTCGGGCTCTTTCTGGTGGTCCCACTGCCATCTGCAGAAATATATTGCTTCTGGTCAAACAGAACCAGTCAGAGCCAGGAGGAAGGTTTTAGCAGAGTAAGTACTCTTCCTCCAGGCCTCCCACAGCACTAATGGAGCAGACACAACGTTACAGGAAAACTGCTTATCCACCATCGTTGTTGGCCATGCTAACTAGCTTGCACATTCATGGCAGGCTCCACTGTGGAAAGGAGCAGTAGAAAAGCAGAGAAAAAGGGAGAGGATGTGAGCAGCACCTATGTGATTGTTAATGCTCAGGCATTCTTCCTGGTGCTAATTGGTTGTCTCTGACTGAGCAGTGTAGTTCTGCAGATGGCAGTAGGACCACAGAGAGAAGGCAGAGGAGCTCAGTTTTTTCACAGATTATCTGTCTCATGTTATACTTTCAGGACATAGCATAGGCAGACTGGCCATGGTCCTGGTGGGCCATGTGTTATCGGAGCTGGCAGTCCTTTTGGTCCACAAAACTAGTAGGCGAGCTGAGCTGTTCACTAACACTGACCAGGCCCAGTCACATTAAGCATCAGTCCCTTTCCTTCTGGTTCTGACTGCGTCATGCATTCTGCAAAAAAAAAAGAAAAAAAAAGTCAGCTAAAGAATCTGGCAGTTGACCACCAGACCTTGAAACATGTATTAATAGTATTAGCAAAAGAGCATAAAAACCTTTCATTTTATGCACAGAGTGTAGGTTACTAAATCATAAATCCCTTCCCGATGAAGCCAGTGCTTACAGGATCAGGAAACCCCTCGTTCGGAGTCTTATCAGCTTCTGATTACTTCAAGAGAACAGTTCTCTGATTTAAAAAGTTTGGCTGAAGTGGTGTTTGTAGTTCTAGTCTGGGAGTAGAGCATAGATTTGGGCCCAGATTATCACCAAAACCCCCCATGTAAGTCATCTTTCTGAGAGAAAAGTCAAAAAACCTCATGACATTTTCACCTGCAGCAATCCCACTTGAGACCTCAGATTACACACAAACAGAGTGTACAAGTCAGGTCCCTTCGGACTAGGAGGAAGTTGTGAGAATGCGTGTTCAGGTCACAGTAGGTGAATCGTTCAGAATTTAAGTTCAATTGTTTAATTTTATTATTTATATGAAGTTACAGCAACCACAGCAGAGAAGAAAGTTCCATATATTCTGCTTCTGATTCTCTGTTCATTTTGTTTGACTTGAATATTAGTTAAGATGAATAAAAAGTTACATTTTATATGCCAGTATTACCATTCAAAGAATTGTCAAATAAAAATAAATTAAGAAGGGACTTTTTGACTCCATCAGTCAAAATGACAACGAGTTTAGCACAACCAGAAGACAGACAACTGATGGGGCAACCATCAAGAACATCTGTTTCACTTCTACTTTCTGATATTTTTTCCACCCCTTTTCCTTCACTTATATCATTATGCAGAAAGGATTGACAAAGACACAACACTGCAGAGAGTTATAATGTAATGTGTATTTGGTGTAGACCTGTAGATAAGCTGAACCACCTTCTATTTACAGCAATCTAATCTTTCCCCCCTAGGATTTGCTGTAGTACTTAGTGAAAGTAATCAGAAGACAAGGAAAAGTCATGATCAGAATAAGTCTTCTCAAAAATTAAAGTCCACTTAAACCCCGACTTGGAAGAACTTGCTTCGGTCCGATCCAAAGTCCTCCCTAATCTTCTAATAGCTACTAGCTTTAGTGGAGCCATAACCATAACACTGAGTCACTCAAATGTCCATTGGCTCCTAAGAGGAATGTCTGTGTCATGTGTTATGACTAAAGTTAACAAGTGCCAATATTTGTTTCATCTGTTTTATTTTCACAACTCTCTATTAGCGAGAGCTGCAAAGTTCACGGAGATGTGAGAGAACAGCTACGGACACAGGCAAGGCTCTTGTTGGCAAACATTTCTAATAACTCTGAGCCAGATGAACTTCTTTTTTTAATCGAGATTACATCTGTTTGCTTCAACATGTGAGACAATCACTGACATTTATTTGCAAGCAGGTTATCGTTCATGTGCGCAGAGCCATGTGAGTAAATCTGTGTATGTTTATGCGAGAAGATGCTGAGGCATATCCATGTACACGTGATGTATCCGTGTGGTTTTACTTTTGACAGGCAGCGCACCGTTGTTGACATTTCGAAGGTAGCGTTGCCTCTGTTGTGCACCCCCTCCTGTCTCATTGTAAGGATAGATGTCTTTTTAAATGCAGAGGTAGGAGAAACAGAGCAAAGCGGGAGAATTGGAGTTTATGTTGGATGGAGAACTTAACAGATTGCCCTTATAAATTGTGTCACTCCATCCTTCTTGTGGGATCAGCTACGAGATTGTGGCATGACAAAGCCAATGAGCTATACAAGGGCTTTATCCATTTCTCTTGTCTTTTTTCCCCCCTTTTATGACTATTATCTTGCTCACACTGCTTACAGTTATTTCCAGTTCTATGTTCGAACGTCTTGGAGTTTCATCAAAGTTCTGCGTCACTTGTAAAGCTGAGTCATGTCACAAAATTGAGAGTCGAACGGAAATGAATATCTTGAGTTACGCGTGTGGAGAGCAGGTGTTGTCTAGAGCAGAGAGACGTGGGTGTGTGTGTGTGTGTGTATTAAATCCTGTTTCAGTCGAAGGAAATAACTTTTTTGAACAGCTACGTTCTGAATTGCCCAGATTAATGAAACAAGGTGTGTTACAGGCATCTACTTCAACAAAGAAAACTGCTAAATCACAAAGACGACATGTGTTTCTGTTTACCTGACGCATCTGTGGAAGAGAATTAGTCATAGTAAGTACTTTATATATTTACAAAAAGCCCATTCTGTTTAGTAACAAAGGATGCACAGTTAACATTTTTGTGTGAAATTGCTAAAACAATTTCTAAATTAATGTAGATAAACAAAAACTAGGGCTGGGTGGTGGAATTTGTTGGTATCACTGTGTGAGCTAAAACTAAACAAGCAACATATTAAATGTTATTGAACTCTGCCAGGTGTCACTCATGGAAACCGATTACAAATGTTGCCACTGTAGCGAAAACATGAAAAATGTTGATGTCATAGAAATATCAAAATATTCCGCCTGTACGTACACTACAGAACCAGAAGTACTAAACTACATTTCCCTACATATGAACTTAAATGACACGATTTCCCAGTACATATAAAATGTTGAGATGAACCACACTTTGCATCTATAACTACTTAGGTTTCTTAAAATTAAAGTTAGTTTGAGTTAACTGTAAAATAATTAGCAACCAGGAAGTTTCCCAGCTGAACTGTTTTTGCAGGTGACATCATATCATAGTTCTCCAATTGAATTCACTATGCTCATAGGATTGACCAATTCCTGTGTACTTCGTTTACCTAGGCTCTGGATTGTGTACACCAGGAGCCATACAAGTGATTGGAGCGCCATGTTATGGAGGTGTAACCTAATATTTTTTTGTAATATATCACATAGTTTAATGCATTATTTCCAGTGAACTGTCATGATTGCTGGTCTCATCAGTCTGGACAAGCACAACTCAACAAATGAAACAATGGCCACCGGCTGAGGTCACTTACAGTGGAGACATGCATTCATCCTTCAGTATCTTTTCCTGACAGGTATTTTAATGCTCGATTCCTTTTGAACACTACCTGAATTTCCTGCTCTTAATGTTTTGTCCTCTTAATTAGAGAAGTCTGACAACGTTCCCCCGTTTTGGGTGCTATGACGATGAAAACACTAAACAGACAGCCCTGGCCACATGGAAGGCTAGCATGAGTTTACAGATTAGTCCTTCCCACCAGGCGGACAGGCATGTTTCACAATGTGCTTTTACTCAGCCCATATCTTGAGTTGCGTGAGAGATTTCCATATCTCTCACACTCTTGTAAATCACAATTGAACAGTAGTAACTCAGAGAATGAACTCCAAACACGACTGCTTTCAATTTGGGACCAGGATTCCTGCCAAGGCTGGGGCGGCCTCAGAGAGACCACCCCCTCGGTGCGAATTTACAGAGCTCGTCACCTCTCAAGATTGCAGGAGCGCCGGCCGTGCTCTCATAACACTGGGACAGATGTCTGACACCTATAGCTGGGGTTTGGTTGGAAGGTGTTGGAGGTGATAATGCCGAACCCCCACAAGTACACACACAGCTGACACACACAGAAAACAAAAACCTCTATTGGCTGTAATTCCCATTTTATCCTTTCAGCTAAATGTGTAAATCCCTACTACAATATATTTGGAAAAATGTAAATATATTGGAATTTCATTTCTTATCCCTTCTTTCAGGGACACACCTGTGAAAAAAAATAAACAGCTAACCATGATAAGATGTACTATGTATTTTCATCCTTTCAATGTAGCTTAAAAGCAGTAGCACGACATATGACAGTAACATTACAAAATGTGCACAGTAGTAAGAGAACCTCTGGACTGTCATTACGAACACTTTTGAACACTGTATCCCAGAATTGAATCTTTCAGATGGGAGCTTCCACAATGGAGAGCATGGGGCTCTATGAGGAACATTTTAAAATAAATAATTAGAGAGACATAGAACAATCGAAATACTGTAGTTGGGACTCAATTTGATACCAAAAACAGAAGAAAATAAGAGTAGAAACCTTTATGTACAGCTTAAACCAATAACAATCCAGTTCCTGTAAATGCTGTTTGACTCTCATGTATTTTTTCAAGTGAATTGGCCTGTTTGAGTACATTGCTGCTCCTCTCCAAGTGTTTAATTTAACCTCAGTACCGATGTAGCTGTTTATTATGACGATGGAAGGATACAGAAGACAAGACAGAGATAAAGTTGTGGAGGGATTTAAAGCAATGCACAACATCACAACCTTTGAACATTTTACAGAGCGCTGTTCAGTCTGTTCTCTGAACATGGAAAGGGTATAGCACAACTGCAAAGCTACCAAAACATGACCACAGACATAAAGTGACAGGCAGGCAGACAAGAAGGCCCATGGTAGCTCTGGAGGAGCTGCAGAAGTCCACTGCCCAGGTAGGAGAATGTTTTGATGGGACAACTATTTGTCATGAACCTCATAAACCTGGCTTTTATGAAAGAGCAAGAAGATGGCCGTCACTGAAAACCTGATTGAGAGCCTACCTCAATGACTGTTCACAGAAGCTGTTCAATCCCAGCTGACCAAATTTAAGTGTTTTGATAAGAAGAGTGAGCAAAAATGTCAGCTTCCAGATGTGCAAGCTTAGTAGAATCATATCTCAGAAGTTCAACGGCTGGAACCAGAGCACAAGGTGGCTGCATAAATTATTGACTCAGAGAGCTGAACACAAATGCACCCCACACTTTTCAGATTTATTGTTAAAGAAGCAATCAGACGTTGTCATCTTTCTTCCACTTTATTTTCAGATATAAATACTTGTGTCAGTCACTGCATCTGGTTCACAGCTGGATGATATTCATTTATGTCACTTCCCATATGTGTTCTCTCTCTTCCCGTCATCCTTCTCAGCTAGGAGTTTTTTCGTTTTGTTCCATACAGCAGAGAGCCAACACGTTTTATGAGTTTCTGTTTGTTATTGAATCATTTTTAAGACATTGATAAACGTCTACACAGCTCCAGCATTTATTCCCTTTCATTTCTCCTTATTCCTTATTTCTTCTGGCATTGCTATGAGTAATGCTGTTGTGTCACAGCGTGGATGTATCTGCTTCAGCAGATGGGCTCCTCTGTGGAGTCCAGACTCCCGAGATGGACAAGGAGACTGGATGAATAAACCTTAACCCAGTATATGATTGTCAGTGAGAAAATATGTTGG
Source organism: Brachyrhaphis roseni (assembly GCA_903066815.1). Lineage (NCBI taxonomy): Eukaryota > Metazoa > Chordata > Actinopteri > Cyprinodontiformes > Poeciliidae > Brachyrhaphis > Brachyrhaphis roseni. The sequence continues at coordinate 23,261 of CAEFZY010016766.1, forward strand.
ATTTTTAACTGGTTTAGATCAACTAAACGACTAGCTTGATCTAAACAAATTTGAATTCATTTTTTTTAGTCTGTAAAGCCATTTCTAAGGCTTTGGGACTCCAAGTCTCAGTGAGATGCAGAAATGCAGAAAACATGGCCCAGCTGTGACAGTATTGGAGTGGCTGACCCAAAAGGTCACAACATAACCCCGAACAACATATAAAGCACTACAGGTCTCACTTGTGTCAGGTAAGGTCAGTGTTCATGTTTCAAATATAATTTAAAAAAAAGAGACGGGATCAAAATGGCATCAGTGGGAGAGTTTCTTGGCAAAAACCAACGCTGAGCAAAAAGAAGACAAAAGCCTGTCTCACTTTTGCCAAAGCATTTTGATGACTGCTGTGACTTTGAGGAAAGTATTCTGTGGTCTGTTGAGCCGAAAGTGTTTTAGATGATACGCATTATAGCATAAAAGTAACACAGCATTTCAGAAACAATGTCAAACAGCGATTTATGCCACTAGAAGAAAATCCTGAAGAAAAAGCAACATAATAGAGTTTCAAAATACACCTGTTAGTATGCCTCTGAATGGCTGAGAGTATGAAATAAAATCAAAGTTGGAGAGTGACCTCAAAGTCCAGAGTTGAGTTGTTGTGTGACCTTAGATGGGTCATTCGTGTTCGAAAACCTACCAATATGGCTGAATTACATCAATTCTAGAAAAGAAAAAGAGGATTTCAAAAATACCCTAGACATAGAAAAGACTCTAAGCCGGGGTAGAACAAAGGGGTGATTACTTTTTTGCATATTACCAAGATCATGCTTTCATTAAAAAAAAAATTATTTGAAGCTGCAGTTTGCTTTTTGCTTGAAATTTAGTTTTATGATTTGATGCATTTAAATGTGACAAAAAAAAGTGGAATGAGGAGTCTACTTTTCCACAGCCCTGTAACTTGGTCACCAGGACCTCACAGGAATAATTTATCCAATTGAGTCATTTGCAGTTTCCACATCAAATTTCGAAGAGATAAAAGACAAGATGCTACTATTATAATATTTAATTCAAAATTTCAGTGCTGGTGGTAACAACAAGGAGGAATTGTGGAGTGGCCTGACAAGTCTTTGGCAGGTCAAAGCCCACAATAATTGTACAGGCCCAAAGAACGAAGGTTGGTAGAGTAAACTTGGCTCTGCAGAACCACACACTGAGATCATGTGGGAAGAAATTAAAGCTTTTTGAACCACCCAGAATAATTCATACGAGATGCTCGACATCCATAACCTGCATAACTGCAACAGCTTCATCGCACAGAAATGGTTCACACATGGACGTTTGACAGCGACGCAAGTAAACCGATTTTTGGATATGTCTAAAGCTAATTACCAGTCGTATTATAGCCGACTGCATTACATAAGGAGGCTCAGCAGAAAACAAACAAACAGAACCTCATGCTCTTCTTGTGCCGTCACTGAGGGGTGGGAGTCTGACATGAAAAAGGCAGGACAGAATTTTCTAAGAACCTGAATAATGAGTTTACATTGGAGCTAAATAGGAACAGAGGGGTGACGGGTTTATGTTTGCTTTCCATTTTCAGCTCTGGCACAGGTTCAGGCCACCTTGAAGAGTCTGAAAACCATTACCCAGGACAGTTGGTCAAAAGTGCACACTGTATAGGATATCATCGTGGTGTGCCTCACAGAGAGACAGAGTGATGAGGACGAAGATGGAGGAGGAGGGAGAAAAGGAGGGAGGGACGGGGTATCATGGATAAGATATCGTGCGAGAAGAGGAGAAACTGAGACTAACACAAGTTCAGTGTGCCCTCTTCCAGAGACGTCTCAGTTACAGCCAGCTCGCCGTGTCACTCGTGCAGATGTGTTTGGTTTCAGAGAAACAAAAGCATCCTGAGCGAGTGATGTAACTCGGAGCGGCCGTACCTTCATGGCTGTCTGGCACATCACTTTTTGCATGCAACTGCAGATTAGGTAAAGACAGGCCTGCAGACAGGGTTTTCTCCTCCATTGTCTCCTCCACACGCACCCACTGAACATGCATAAAGAGGGGTCACGCATATGAAGACAGCATCAATCGCTCTCTCATATGGCTCACAGCAAGGCGCTGACTGATCCCTCTGAAAAAGAAGCAAAAACAAAGATAGGTGTGTGTGTCGGTGGAAGTATGTGAATGGGATCTGATGAGGATTTCTTTATGGCTGGTGTGCCTCAACAAATGTTTGTTTGCGTGCGTGTGTGTGTGTGTATTTAGGAAGCAGGTCAGATTGTGTTTTTTTAATCCTTCCTTCACAGCGTGCCTTCAAGGCTGGATTACTGCACATTTATTGTGCCCTAACATGCTGACGGTTCAAGGATCTAATGCTTGCTGGCAGCTTAGAATCGCACTGCGTTGCTACTCAGTTGTTCGCTTTTAGCAGGTTTGATGTATGGGAAGCTCATACTGAAGGCCCAGAAATTCCTATCTCGTTATCTTAAAGGGCTGCACTTTTAAATAGAAATTTTAGACGTTTGCCATAAATCATTTTTACTACCGGAATAATTTTTTTTTTAAAAGTTCACTAACCACATGTGTTCGACTTCTTCCTGCAAACCCTGGTGCTACTCAAATGTATTATGCTCTGTTTTTTTACGCAATGATCAGCAGGAATTTTCAAACCCATTTTAATGGCAGCCTTCTGATCCCTGTCAGGACGGTGGGCCAGCATCTGCACAACTTGGAGACATCTCAGCATGTTACTTTGGTTGATCTAAATCTCTTTTAGTGATGTGTCTTTCATAAACTTATATCTCACAAAGGGATTTATGACCACAAATTAAACTATTTTTTTTGGTCCCTATGACATTGTTAATAATGATCTAAATCCCCTGCGATGAATAATCTGGTGACATTTAAGGATTTAAATTGTGTGTGTAACGACTGGATATTAAGACTTTTATCCATGTAGGTGCAATAAAGCCAAACATTTTTTATGTCCCAGTGATGATTTAGTTATTAATGTTTACCATAGCCAGCAAATGGTCATGGGGTTTAATGATTTTAGATTTATCGCTGGTATTAAAACATCTGTTTGACATAAATAAATCCTGGGCTCTATTGCACCTAACAAGATCAAATCCAAAATAGCAAATACAGGGGCAACATAGGCAATTAAAGGGTCTAGGAGATTAATCAGAATGAATTATGAATTTACTACTAAAATATCTGACTGACATAAACCGGTAATTTATGTTATTGCATGTAAAACCACTAAATTGTTAGTAGCGCACCAGCATGGGGCGTCTTAGGTGATTAAGGAAGGAGGAGGTTAGAAAGAGGTTATACAGAAAGGAGTAGGGAGAGGATATTTTGATCCTTATAAAAGCCATGCGGTTAATATCAATCATAATAAAATGACATAGTATATTTTACTGAAGCCATAAGTCATGGTTAATTGCCATATTTATGACTCATAACACCATAGATGTCATAAATCATTACATAAAATATCAAAATTAATCTTTTCTAAAATCACTTTTTGAGAGACAGTGTCCCTTTTCTTTCTACAGTTCAAGCATTTTAAACCATCCTACTAAATTCAATTCAATTCAAAAACACTTTATTTACCCAAGAGAAAAATTAAATGTTATCACTCATCCCAGTGTCTGCAGTCGTTGTGGATGGTGATTTACGGTACCAGTCAGTTTTGCAAAAAGCCTGAAGGATGTTGTCGTGTGATGGTGTCATGACTGTCATGACATGCTAACACTTCAGTATCTGGGCGGTAGGGATGATATGTCACAGTAACGTGTCCTGGAGAACAGCATCAGTTGATGGCAATTACTGCTGATCCATGTCATTTGCTTTTGCCACTCCTTTTTAATGATGCTCCCATGCAAAATAATACTTTGTTGTCACGGTTACTCATCACAGCAACTCTTTTGCTTTTAGAAAAATGCTTCTACTGACTTGTAGTAATATTCACAGTGTGGAGTCACCGAGCCAGAATTTTGGGTTCAGCTTCCTCCGCAGATCAGAATCTGCTGGGGGTATTAATAATTTTAAGGTTGACTGGATACACTATGTTCTAGTCTGTTCACATATGTGTTCTGTTGGTAATAGTTATTTTAAGTCTGTATTATGATTTTAATAAATCTTTTTTTTATTAGTTTTCTTGCAACAAAACAGCTCTGTGATGTAATATTTAGTGCTGTTGCCTCACAGCATGATGGTGTCTCATCAAATCTTGCACTGAATAAATCTCAGTATTTTATGTTTGGAGAAAGCTCTAGATGCAGTGAAGCCAGTTTTAAATTTTCCACCTTCTTTGTCTTCACTGACAAAAAAAGTAATGAAGAAGAAGAACAGTTTCTTCTTCATGCTTGTTCCCGTCTTTGGCGTTTGTCAAACGTCAAACTCTCACTGCCCAGCCTGTCAGTTCACCACATAAAATCCTATTAAAATGCATTTTGTGACGTGATTGTAATTTTAAAACAATAGGTAACACTTCAGGGGATGTGAACACTTGAGCAAAGCATAACAAAATGAAACTGTACATGGAGCGATGCCTTCATTGCAGATTACCATGGGTCTTGTATTGGTCTAACATTACTTTGTGACAGAATTTTGGGTACATGATTTAATTTCACTCTTGAGCAAGGCAGCAAATCAACAGTCACACAGGATTGCTTTAATAAAATACTGATCCTTTTGCTTTTCTTTGGGGGGTTTTGATAGCTTTTAGACATTTTGCTCAGGTTTACAGATGGCTTTTGATGTTGTTGATCTTAAAGCAGCGAGGTCTCACATGTGTTTAATCACAAACACATAGGTTTGTTTCATCAAAGATCAAAATCTGTTTTCTTTCATTTTCTTCTGACCAATAAAAAAACCACAAATATCATGAATTTGTGGTGCATTCATTCTCCACCTGCACATTTGACAATGTAATTAAGTTAATTTTTGTCAGCATCTGTGCTGTGAAAACCCTGGACACCTTCTGCTATCGATCTCAGGATGAGAACCACTGCTCCAGAAACCCTTCTGTTGTATCCAAATACAGCAGAAGGAGAAGAAAAGGAGCCCAGTTGATAATCAAAGGTGCTGTATGACTTTAAGAGCTGGGCTGTGGAGGACAATTCTTGAAATATTAGATCATTAAATTAGTTCATCTTTAACTAATCATGTCTTGACAGCTACAATGCGAGATCCTGAACAGTCTACCTCTGGCGCATGCTAATGTGCTGAGCTTATAAACCCTACTCTATATACTGAATGCAAAAGTAATACCATATTCTTACAGAATGGATTTTAAACATGTTGGCAGTTTCAAATTGCCAGGTTTCTGTCACATTAAAAGTGAAATCACACAAAATCTTATTTTTTTTCTCCAAGGTTTTTTGTGGCTCTAGTGGCCTGTATTTATTTATTTATTTAAGTAGGCTGACAGAAAAGAGGGGAAGACATGCGGGAAATGTCACCGGGGACGGGAGTCGAACCCGCGACGGCCGAGTCGAGAACTAAGGCCTCCAAACGTGGGTTGTGCTAAACCCCTATAACACGCCCCACAAAATAATTTTAAAACCTTTTCCATTTCTAATGTGACATCTGCAATGTTCAATAAAACAGAAAAACAAACAAATCTATTTGATAGGATAATGTAAAAATAATACTAATAATAACTGTAATGAACTGAAATGTACAACAATCTCAATCTTTCCTTGCATGCCTGGAGTAAGGAATGGGTTTGGAGCCGGAGTTCTGGTCTTCCAAAGACAACTTTCATTTTTAGTCAAAATCTACCAAAACCATGTTAACAGATGTGTTTGGGTCTGATGAAGCCAAACTTACATTGAGTAACAAATCCAAAAGGGTTTGTTCCAGTAAGGATGCTTGGCATCAACAACATCACTGCACATCACCGAAGGAGAATCATGCCTTCTGTAAAACATGGATTCAGTGAAATTATGTTCTTGATTGTGCTTCAGGTGGAACAGAGGTTTTTCTTAAAACGAGTCTTTTCTTTCAGCCGTTGCCACATTCTCCTCCAGTCTAAACCTATCCTCTGCCTTCTCCATCCTCAATTCAACTATATCCATGTCTTCTCAAACAACATCCATATGTCTCCCCTTTGACCTTCCTTTGTCTTCTTCCTGGCTTGCATCCTTCTGTCCCCTACCCACTGTCCCTGCTCTGCACATGTTCAAACAATCTCAGTCTGGCCTCTCTAATTGACTAACTCTTATCTCCCAGTTGTACAACCTGTGGTGTACTTCCTGTATAATGGGACATTTTCATCCTCATCACTCCCAAGGAGAACCATGGCATCTTCAGCTCTGACACTTCTAGTTCTGTGTCCTGTTTCTTTTCTTTTTTTTTGTCAGTGTCACCGTCTCCAAACCATACAGCAAAGCTGGTCTTACCACTGTCTTGTAAACTTTTCCTTTGACCTTTGCCTTTACTCTTTTGTCACAAATCACTCCTGAATCTGTTCTCCATCCACTCCGTCCTACTTAGACTCTCTTCTTCACCTCTTTACCACAATCCCCGATTTCCTGGATAGTGCACCATTGTGACCTCAGCTCCTTGTAACCTCACTATTCCACCGAACTCCCTCTCATTCACACACATGTACTCTGTCTTGTTATGGCTAACTTCACCATATTCATCGTATTTCAAGTCTGTACCTCCAATGCTCCCAGTTGTCTTCCACTTGTTCTCTGTTCCCACCGCAAATCATGATGCCGTCTGTAAACATCATAGTCCATGGAGATTCCTGCCTGACCCCATCACCAGAGCAAATAAGAAGGGGCGCTGTAGTGAAGCTATCTGTCACTACAGCACACCTCACCACTGTCCTGCTGTCCTCATGCATATCCTGGGCCAGTCTAACATACTTCTCTGCAACTCCAGATTTTCCTACATCACAGCTCCTTCCTCATCACTCCCTCACATGCTTCTTCTAAAGCCACAAAGACATAATGAAGTTCTTTCTGAACAAAGATGGCATCTGCGGTTCTTCTCCTTGGCATAAAACCATACTGCTGCTCACAAATGGTTGCCTCTTGTCTAAGTCCCTTCCCTCATGCAGAAAAGCAAGTGCAGAGGAGTCTCCACTGTGCTTTGGTCTGACCACCTGCAACTTGCTTGTGTCACACTTGTGCCAGTTAAGACATAAAGTAAATGAAAGCCATACTTGCAATCTGGGGTCTGGAGGGCTGCTAGATGGATGTGTAATGGGAAAACAGCACACTCCCTCTGCACTGTACACAAGAGTCATTAGGAGACCTATCTGTTGAACGCTTGCATGCTAAGCTGTAATTTTCAGACTGTTTTGTGTGCGCGTGTGTCTGTGAAGGAGTTCCTTTTGTTTGAATGTGTGTGTGTGTGGGGGTGGGGGTGTGTGTGTTTAAGAGGCCATTGGTGGCAGACGTGAAGCAGAAAAGCTGTTTTTTTTTTATGTGTCTGTGTTGTGTGCGTGCTTGCTATTATCTGGATGTCATCACAACCACAGAAATCAGGGCCTGATAGGATCTTCTCGACTCCCTCCTGCGATCCCCAGCCAGAGTCACGAGAGCCAAGGGTCTCCTTTGACCACGCACGCACACACCTGCACACACACACCCTTGGACACACACTGACATAGACGTAGACCCTGCATCACGCCTTGCTTCCACATTTTGTAGGCAAACAACTCGACATGTGAAGTGAGGTGGAATTCCCGCCTTTGTGGGAAACATGCCCAGAACCATTTGTAAGCCCTTCTCCTCCGCCGCCTCCTAACTCTTTACAGATTGTAGTTGTGGACTTCTATATTAAGTTACTATGCTGCAGTTTTCAACCCTTCCTTCCATGGGTCACATCAGACTAAAATAAAAGGGGCAATCACATTTTTGTGTGTGTCTGGCTTACATCCACATGTTTTCTCAAATGTATGCATTTCAAAAGTACTGGCTAATCTGCAGCCTTCACAATACTGATGTAAACATGTGGCAAGACTTTTACACAGTGTTGACAGCCTATATGTAGACAAAGCTGAACTATACAGAGAGTATTGCATTATATGTTATACATCAAGGCCTTGAGAAGTCGCTCATGAAGAAAAAGTATGATTTCTCTGTCTGAGGATGGGAATCTACAACATGGAGGAATTGGGAGACAGCCACAATTTGTGTGTAGTCATAGCTCAACCTGAGCCATGTGTCTACTTCAAATCAATAATAGACCGTGGTAATAGCATTACTGTTGATTTTATTATACTAAGAACAAAATTTGACACCAGAGTCTGAGTACATTGCAATGTCTGCATGCAAAATGCAGACAATGCAGTTTTGGGTCTAACACCTACCCTTGTCCTGGTTTCAGTTCAGGTCTTGCTCCAACTTTAATTCATTCTATCTAGATTTCTTGGGACAGACACAAATACAAAGATATTTGTATTTGTCTCTGTCTAACACATTTATAGACAGGTCTAACACATGTCTATAAATGTGTTAGACCTGAACTTTCACATAAATATGCTGTCCTTTGCCTAAAGGTTGTGAACAACACCCTCGTCTTTAGTAGTTTTTGAAAGTGCTCCCTATGCAAAGGTAAACAAATGTGGTTTTGGCAGACATCTGATCAAACTTCCTGTTACCATCTCTGTTTATGATAATGAGTGTTGACAGATATGCGTTTCACCTTTGCTCAAGCTTTTTTATCTCATCTGAGCAGTGATTTCATCAAGTGTGGGAAATGGAAATTAACAGCAGATCATCCATCTCATGGGAGGTTGTGCAACAAAGACAGATAAACTTTTACATGAACACAATGACTTACTAAGAGAGACCTCTGCACCAATACAAAGGCATACATCAAGCCACTTGCTGTCCACACACATGTGAGGTTAAATCCAATGAATGCCCATTAATCCACTTTATGCGGAGTAAACATACCTCCTACTTAATTGTCTTTCCTACAAATGTAATTGAGTTTCCTGTAATACTCTAAGGGCAGAGATAAGGTAATCTCGCAGCAACTACCCAGGTTCCATGCAATGGAAACTTACTATTTGTGTTGTTGGTGTTTGGAAAACTTTGTGTGCCTCCCCCAATAGTCTCTATTCACAACATTGACAATACAGTAGAGTATGAACAATGCATATCCAAGCAGATATGGGGGGGGGTTATCTAGTTTTAGGAAATTTTCAAATAATTTAACTGGTAAAACATGTTAAAAACATCAACATTTTTTTTGTTTAAATATTTCTAAATTGATCATTGATATACAATTCATATACCAGACCAGCAAAAATTCATTTTAAACACACATACAGAGAAAGCAAAGCAAATTAGTTCCCAAATAAAGGTGTGTATTGTTAAATAACTTGTTTATCCAAATCTTCTGCAGCGAACATTACACAAGTTACAAAATGCTTTTTCTTTAGGAGTGGAGTCTTGTGTTGTGAGTGTGCAAAAAAGACCATTTTAGACGACATAATAAATTATTGTTTCATGGGATAAACTCTACCTACTATTTGAACTGTCTTGAAGTCGTGGCCTGTGAGTTCTGTGAAGTCTTTTAATGAGTGTTTTAACTCTTTTGTCAGAAATATCATAAATGACATCTGGCTGTATTTGGTTTATGGTAAAATTCTGTTCTTTCCTTTTAACTCCAATAGCCCTCGCTGGAACATTCACAAGTTTAAAAATGCAGCTGTAACCAATGCTACAGTAAAATCTATCTAAAGTAAATGTTTTAAGCCAAGTACTAAAAGTAGAAAAGGTGCCTGACAATATTTCAATCAAAATATAGCGGCTGAGTCTACAAGAGAAAGGTCTGATTATCCTGTCCCACTCTATGAATTACACAGTCTTAGAGCAAAGTGCTCTGTTTGGAAACTAAATGTTTGGTCACCACAGACACTTTGTGTGTTTGTACATTGCTGATTATGTCTCTGCTACTTTAGACATATGACAAATTCAGTATTCACTGCTTTTACTCTAAAGTGTCAAATAATTTACAGAAAACAACACATCAAATTATCACTAAAGAGAATTTAAATTACATGGGTTCCTGCTTTGTCTTATTGGAAAGAAACTGCTCTGAAAATATTTTCACGGTCAATATACTCACAGTATGTGACATAAATATAATGTTTGCAGATTTTGGGGGGGTTTCTGAAAAGATCTTTGCAGTAAAGTGCATCTGCAATTTTCCTTGCAGTTTTGCTAAACAAAACACTAACGCAGCATATAAAGCTACATGATAACATTTTCATTTAGGACAGGGGACTCAGAAGAAAATGATAACACATCTGCTTCTTAAAAAAAAGTGGGGATTTATATAACCATGGTATGTATGAACTCAGGCAAGCAATTCAAGAGAAGAAAAGTAATGGCAAGCGGACGCTTTTCCCCCGCTCTGTCAGGTTCTTTCATGAGTGGCTCATCTGTGCCTGGCTATAAGAACCTTTACATAAATCACTGCTCACTCTGACAGGTTAGCAGCATGATAACTGTAGGTGAATTTATCATCATGGGCTCAGCCGGTTCACACTACCATTTACCTTGCCTGAAGATTTTACTGCAGCATCGGGCCAGAGCTTCAGACGTCTTCAGTCAGTTCTGTTCTTTGCTTACTTATTATGGAGGGTGGTTCATCTGGGGAGCTTTTGCTAGAAAAACCACAGCTGAAATGTATTTTGAGTCTGTTTAATCCTGTAACTGTAAAAGAGTAGTGAACAAACTACGATTCTTAAAGTTTGTTACCCATCATCCCATTGAGGGGAACAAGAAAGCAAAGTCTCAGTGGTTCAGAAAAAAAACTTTGGATGACTTGGATTTTTTACTCATCTCTTGTATTATGTGCAAGAACTGCTTCAATAATATGAGATTGATTTCCACTTTTCCAAACTGCTTGATTGATCACCATGTTTTTAACTACTTTAAGAGGAGTTTCTGAATTGTGTAAAAAACAAAACAAAACAAAAAAAAAACACCTTTCATTTTTGTCCCATCACAATCACTTGCCAAGAAACAGTCCAGTACTGACTTGATTTAGTTTCGTGACGGAACAAGTTAAACTGACATGTCGAGTAATACACCTCCACGTCCAGATGACCTCAGTCCAGATCAGTCCTGTCAAACTTTGTCTATGTTGTTTTTGTCTCTCTGATGTTTGTACTGGATGGTCTTCAGTCCGATGTTGTGTCATGAGCCTGTCCAAAGTTAGAGCAAAATTGCTCGGTTGATAGTATTTCTGCTCTCTGTGTGCACTTATAACACACGGAGACTCCCAAGACATCCCTGCAAACCATATTTTGGTTCAATTCACATACCAAAATATGCTTGCGTGTGATGCAGAGGGAGTGCGTGTGGGCGGCCAGAGCAACTATTACAGCCTTTGGAAGTTGGACTTCATTTTGAGCCTGAGCCCCACATCAAGGAGGCTGTTGCATAAAATTGAGACACGCTTCAACATACCTTGTAAAAATGAAAACAGCAACAAAAAAATAGCAAGAGAAAAAACAACCCAGCTAGTCACGCATCTTGCATTAGTGGAAAAGTGAAAGCAGCCATGATGGCCTAAGGGAAGGCTGTGCAAGCTTGCCAACTTTGCAGGTTGTTTGACTGTGTGTGCATTTCCTGCTGATGTATGAGTAATGACGAACAAGTGAGTTGGGCTAGCAGTTTTGGGTTGGCAAAACCGTGTGGTTGCTTGAAAGTAAGGGCATGCATGCATTTAATGGGGGTACGATTTCATCGATATTTAGGAGGGGAAATTAGGATTAAAAACTGAAAATAAAAAAATTAAATTCCAACCATTTTTAAAATGTACTTGTTCAACTAAATTTTGTAAAATATGAATGATTACTAAGATGGGAGAACAAGTGGTTTGCTCTCCCATGTTAAAAAAAAATAAATGACAAATGGGAATTGGTCATAGCTAAGACAAAAAACATTAGTGAAACAACATCCATGGAGTCAATTAAATTCAAATTAAAAAATACTTTATTGATCCAGAAGAGAAATTAAATGTTTCTATAGTTCAATAATCAAGACTTTTCAAGTTAGATGCTAATGGCTGTGGGCAGGAAAGCTCTCCTGTAGTAAATTTATAGCAAATTTGAAGAAACCTCTGACTGTAGAAGCTCCATGATAGTCTCATGAAGAGGATGTTCAGGGTTATTTCACAATTCACAATTAGACAAATTAGACAATTTGTATTTCTTTTATTTCAGTCAATTTTGTTTTGGACACTTACCTTCTCAAGAAGCTGCTAGCAAATTTGACGACAGCATTGGCACCGTAGCCAAGCAAGATAAAGATGGAAACAAACTTTCTTGCTGTAAGACAAATACTTTCTCAAACAATTAATTTCACAATTCTTATTTTTTTCTAATTCAATCTATTTTTTTTTATAATACAGCACATCTAAAACTAACAGTCTTATTGTTCTCTGCCGGACATCGTACACAACCAGTGAGAACGATGACTGACCTCAAGTCTATGATTAGATAGAAAATAATAAAGTTGTGAATTTTGTTACAATTTAACAACTATTGATTATTGCATGTACACAATATTCTCAAATAAATTTTCCATATTTTTTTTTTTGGCTAATGTTAATTTCGGCCAAAATACCTTTTATATTATAAAAAGAGACTTCTGTTGTCAGGTGGATTGTTTTTTTGATTCTCGTTTTTACCTAATGAATTAGTAATAAGGGATTTATGTCACAATGATGAATTTTTCAAATAATTTAATAACCATTACAAGAAGAAATAATTAAATATATTTTAGGTGGATTACAGGGTATATTTACATGCACAGGATTGCTAATTGTTAAACTTTATTTTTACTTTTATCACCCAATTTTCAGAAGTAAATGTGTTCAGCATTGCACTAATCTCTGAAATGTGTTGCTGCTTACTTTTTATTCGCCGGGATTGATTCTGAGTCACACAACAGATCTCTGAACAACAGTTCCCCAAAAAATAACACTAAATAAATGAATAAAACCCATCCGTTAGGCTCGCTACATCTGTGCAAATCAGTCCATTTCTGTTGAAAACCAAGACTGTTAATCAAATTAGGGGATTTTCAGATGTTCCAGCTTTATGTTTTCTTCTCACAGAAATAATGGGAGATGCATTAAACCAGCCAGGAAGATCGCGCCTTTCCCTCTGAATACTGTAGTTTTCCCCTCTTCACAGCTGAGACATGCATTTTGTTTTTTGTTGAGGATTTTCATTCTGTAGACACGTCAGTTTTGATAACAGTCAATATGAGATTTTAGGACAAAGCCTAATAACATATAATTTTAGGAGGATTATGTGGGCATTGTGATCAAAAATTTAAGTAAATTATCACCTATTTGTCTCTGTCTTAGACCAACAGATTTTCAGGCATCAGTTCTTGTGTTCCATGTTGATGCTGAGCTGTGCAATCAATGACATGTTGACAGACAAAGCGCATGCCACCATTGTTCATATTAAGCTTCTCACGCAGCCAGCTAATTGGTGCAAATAGACTGTGGTGTCACTGAAGAAGCAAAGACGTCACCTTCCCAGAGTAATCCCATTGTTCTTGCTTCGACGTGAAGCTGGCACACAACAAAGTGATGCCGTTTTGTAAATAATAATCCTGTCTGGGCAAACAAGAATGATGATATGGGTAAGGAAAACTCTTTGTCTGTGGCACATGAATAAACACAATCACAGAACCCAGAATACTAAACATTATTAACGATTAGCGTTATTACTCAGTCTGTGAAAACAGCCTCCTCCCTTCTAATGGTGTTAGTGATTTGTGTCTGGAGACTGTAAATATTGTGGCCAGGCTGACTGCATCAGATCATAGGCTTGAGTTTTTCACCAGCACTCATCGGGTTTTTCTTTTCTTCTTCTTTTTCCCCTCAAACTCATAAAACATGTGTTGATTGCATAAAGTCTGCGTTGCGGAACTCAGACCCTTTTGTAATATAATTTTTCATAGTGTCCGATGTGGAACGAACCCCAGAGAGAGGTGGGGAGGTTGTCGATATGATGCTGCCAATGGTCTCTCTGTGTGGCAGCCAGCGCCGTTGAGTAGTCACGAAATCCGTTTGACAAGAACCTGATTAATGGGGCTGACTAACATCTGACACACACAGCTGGAGATCCTGGGATATTTACAGTGATGGAAATTACCAGTGTATTTTCTCAACAACTGTGAATACACCTTGTGCTGTACCTTAGCAGCTCATGATTAATTATACATAAGCTTTTTTCCCTCAAATTGTATTCATTAGAGACTGACACAAATGCAAACAAATAATCTACTCATAATATCAATTGTACAACATGGTACAATTTGAAGTTGTTGCAACAAAAAAGACAGGAAATGCTATATGTTATAAGATAACGAATTAACAGTGATTTATAAATTAGAAAGAAAATGCTGGCTGAAGTTAATTTTGATCCCTTGATATTCTAATCTCTTACAATAACCATCTTTAAGGTTAATATGGTTGGAGATATGCAGTTCTCCAAAGGAGATGCATCTCAGATGAAAATATTACAGTAAAGGAAAAAAGTACTAATTATTTCCATCTGAGCTGCTGCACAGCAGAAAAAAACCCATGGCATTCAACTCGAAAGTGAATTTTAATCAAATTGTTTTAAATAATACTTCACCCTTCAGAGCTGAAAAAGTACCAGAATTTGATAAAGATTAGCCTATGAAGTAGTACATGGTGAATTTATTTATTTGGTCGCATATAGTGATCAATATCACCTGGTGTAACCGACAATGCAATGGAGAAGCTGATTGGTCTGCAGTCGAACTGCTGTGCAGGTTAACCAATCAAACGCCAGTATTTTTTTTAAAAAAAACACCGTCATGAATGTTTATATGGTTTTATATTATGTAATGATGGATTGAAGTACAAGCAATATTGAAAAGTTCAATATATTTTGAAATTATGACATGATTTTAACATATAGTGAATTAAAACGTTTGTTACCAAGTTATAAATGAATTATTTATTCAATACATAACTGACACACTGAAACAAATACGGATACTTTTTTTTTTTAAATGAATTACTATGACACACAAAAACACGTATTTACGAATTGGTTAGATTTGATTTGGTTATGTTTGGCCATGAGTTGCTGGAGAAGACATGGACACCTGAGGCGGTGCAATAGCGCCATCTATGCCCGAAAGTGTGTCTCTGCTTCTTACCGCACCTCCTCACCACTTCTCTGCAAAACATACCACAGGCCCCGGCTGCTGACTGCCCCTGAAAAAGGACAAGAAACCCCATCAAAATGTCTGATATGGAAGATGATTTCATGTGCGACGATGAAGAAGATTACGACCTGGTAATTAAGATTATTATCAAATGTTTGACTTTTAAATTTACATCGTTTATCCGCTGAGAGCCATTACCAAAGTCCCGACAGCACTGGGCTAGTTAGCTTTAGCTCTTAGCTAACATGAAGCTGTCAGTATATAAATAACGTTAGCTTCCCCGCTAGTGTTGTTGCTATTGTTGGTAAAGGCTGATTTAAGAGAAATATCGTCAAGCATTAACACTGTCACTGATAGAGGTGCTTGAGAAAACACGTCGCGTTGCAATAATTTATTTTAGGGCAATCACTGAGCAAGTTACGAAGTCATGTTGTTAGCTCACTGCACGTTAGCCAATGAACCTACCATGCTTACCTCTGCTTCATGAAGGGAATAGTTTGATACCCTGATGAGTACTGATTCTTATAAACTCAGGAATATTCAGAGGACAGCAATTCAGAGCCAAACGTGGACCTGGAGAACCAGTACTACAACTCCAAAGCCTTGAAGGAGGACGATCCCAAAGCAGCACTTAGCAGTTTCCAAAAGGTGCAGTTGAGCTCCATAAAAGCAATCTGTGTGTCTTTAGAGCAAAATATGCATGGACTTCTTCATGTTTGTTCTGTACAGGTATTGGAACTAGAGGGAGAAAAGGGGGAGTGGGGTTTCAAAGCTCTTAAGCAGATGATAAAAATCAACTTTAAGTTGGTAAGTCATGTACCACATGCTTAATTGAATTATTTTACTCTTTTTCCATTAAATCAAGGTTGTTGACGTGGTCTTTTTTTCCCCCCTCAACACCATAGACCAATTTTCCAGAAATGATGAACAGATACAAGCAGCTCCTTACATACATCCGAAGTGCTGTTACCAGGAACTACTCAGAAAAGTCTATTAACTCCATTCTGGACTACATTTCTACCTCTAAACAGGTATGTTTCTACAGTATCAGATGGATATGTGTCAACTTATTATTTAACTAATCCTTCCCTCAAATTAAAAAGAGAAAAATATTTGCATATTGACTTTTGCAAAGATCTCAATAATTTTGCACGCAGCCAATCTTTGCAAAAATATACAGATACACTTTTATCACTTTTCTACTCTATCTCGTTTTTGCTGTTTGCATTGCTATGCATCTTAAATTGCTGCCCTTGTGAACACAGATGGACTTGCTGCAGGAGTTCTATGAAACCACATTGGAGGCTTTGAAGGATGCAAAAAATGACAGATTGTGGTTTAAAACCAACACAAAGGTACACAAGCATCAATCCTCTGTCGTACACAGCCATTTACTAGTAAAATGTGCTCTACAATTCCTTTTTGTTTCATTTCTTTAGTTGGGAAAGCTGTACTTGGAGAGAGAAGAGTATGGAAAACTTCAGAAGATACTTAGGCAACTTCACCAGTCATGTCAGGTAATAAATCTAAATAATATTGTGCATAAGATAATATTTCTCTTAAGGTCAGAGGCTAGTTTAATGCAGGTCTGACTCATACATTGACTGATTAAGTAGATATTCCTTTATTCATTCATATTTATATTTAAATCCAGACAGATGATGGAGAGGATGACTTGAAAAAAGGGACACAGCTGCTGGAGATCTACGCTTTGGAAATCCAAATGTACACTGCACAGAAAAACAACAAGAAACTGAAAGCGCTGTATGAGCAGTCGCTTCACATTAAGTCTGCTATCCCTCACCCTCTCA
Source organism: Brachyrhaphis roseni (assembly GCA_903066815.1). Taxonomy (NCBI): domain Eukaryota; kingdom Metazoa; phylum Chordata; class Actinopteri; order Cyprinodontiformes; family Poeciliidae; genus Brachyrhaphis; species Brachyrhaphis roseni. The sequence goes on from CAEFZY010016766.1 coordinate 40,266, forward strand.
TAATGGGAGTTATTAGAGGTTAGCTCGCTTTAAATTTTTTTTTAAAAAAATCAATAATTTGAGTTGCTTGCGCTGTAACATTTTGCGATCCTAAAGCTGTTTGTGGAATAACTCGTCTTCGATTGGTCCCTGCCAGAGTGTGGAGGGAAGATGCATCTAAGAGAGGGCGAGTTCGAGAAAGCGCACACGGATTTTTTCGAGGCCTTCAAAAACTACGACGAGTCTGGAAGCCCACGAAGGACGACGTGCCTGAAGTACCTGGTTTTGGCCAACATGCTGATGAAGTCGGGGATAAACCCTTTCGATTCACAAGAGGTGTGGAGGTTATGTTTATTTGTACAGCATATTTAGCTTCAATTAAATAATGCAAGTGGGAGCTGGAATGATTGCACCACCTGATCATACTGTTAAAATTTGTTTTAAAACTCAGAAGAAACAATTCCAATCAGGGTAATAAAGTATACTTTAACGTTTACTTTTTGCAAATTTTAACTTCTTTTTCTCCCACAAAGGCCAAACCTTACAAAAACGACCCAGAGATCCTAGCTATGACAAACTTAGTAAGGTGAGTATCCATCTACGAATACATAACCATAATAAGAGGGTTGAAATGTTAATATGGACTGAGATTTAGACAAGTTTTAAGAATTCTAGACAGTAGATGTGGATCTTGGAGTCTGCTGAACTCACACTTCTTCACACGAAGAAGTAAAGAGTTTTACTTCTTTTGTTGTACATGTTGCTGTAAGAATTTTAAGAGTCAAGCAAGTTCGGTCAGAAATACGTTTGTAATGAGAAGAAGAGAAGTTAATATGAATCAATGTTTCACATGCAAAGGTTTTGTCTTGTGGTCAGACGCTCACCGTTGCCACTTTTGTATCGTCTTGCAAAAGTATTTACGCGTTGTTAGGTTTCTCACATTACAGCTAACAAATTTATTGGAGCTTTTTCAGATGGACTCCATGCAAAGCAACAGATGAATGTGAAATATAAAAAAAAAAAAAACAGGTTTACAAAATTTCCTGTGAACATTTTTCCAAAGAATCAATATGCAAATGAAGTGTGATGTACATATACACTCAGTCCCTTTTATTATGATACTGTGAAAATTATGATATAAAAAGTTGTCCTATGTGAGTCTAATGGGATGAATAGAATAGAATATACTTTATTGATCCCCAAGGGGAAATTGCATATTTGTTGAAAGCTAGTTGTGTGCACACCACATTTTTTAGATTTTAATAAAATAAAACCATGCACCTTTTCCTTCTGCTTTAGGTGTTTGCTGCTTTATGTCGGTATATCAAATAAAACATGAAAACATGTAAGGGATGGGAATATTTCTGTAAGCACCGTACAACCAGTGTGAGGAGTTTTTCTTGTCTCTGTGGAAATCATCTGTAGCTTAGCCTTAGCAAGAACATTAATGTTTATAAAACCATTCACTGCAAATTACCAAACAGTTCTTTATCAATGCAGTTTATAGAATTTGTAGAAATATGAAACTTTTACATATTTCCTGCTTCCTTTTTTGCAACCTTTTGTTCCAGTGTTTACACAGAGACCAGATACTGTCAGTAAAGCGTCATGTCCCGTGACCATATCTAAGATTTAACAAGATTAACTAGAAACTAAGAATGGAAACCCAAAGCTATTAGAAGAATAGAGTTTAGAAGAAATATTTATATAATATTTTGCAATATGTTTGATGACCTTCAGGGTGGCTGGGGAGGGGAACTGAGGTCCCAGAGATCCCAGAAACGTGGGAGTTATTTAAACAACTGAGGCTGTTTTCCTTTTCCAGCGCCTACCAGAACAATGACATCACCGAGTTTGAGAAAATCTTGAAGACAAATCACAGTAACATAATGGACGACCCGTTCATTAGAGAGCACATAGAGGGTGAGTAGAGGACTTGACCACAGTCAGTTTGCCTGAATAGTCGTTAAAATGTGTGATGTTATGTGACGTTTCAGAGCTCCTGCGTAACATTAGAACTCAAGTCCTTATCAAACTCATCAAACCATACACAAGAATACACATCCCCTTCATTTCTAAGGTGAGTCTGAAAATATGTGCCTATTTTCTGGCACCATAACTTTTAGGACTTGACAGATTTTTTGTCAGACGCTCAAGCTTATGGCTACCTGACCAAATCATTACTTGTGAATTCAGATTTATCTACTTACTCAAATGTGTATTTTTACGAATTACATACAAGAATCCAGAATTGTAGTCTTCATATGATGATATATTCGATGTTTTGTTTGCCCTGTCTCTGTCATTACAGAGTGTCTACAATGTAGGACCTCTTATGTGTTGCTTTTCTGTGTTTACTCATACATCTTTAACCATTTTGAGAACGTGTCTGCTCTGTGTTGTTTCAGGAGTTAAACATTGACGTGTGCGACGTGGAGAGTTTGCTGGTGCAGTGCATCTTGGATAAGTAAGTTTGGCCTTTGTGTGCTGAGAACAAGAACAAAAGAAGAAAAAAAACCCATCAGCTTTCCTGTTAATAGCAATGTTTCCTCATAGTTTGAATCCCTTGACCTGTAAGAGTTAAGCAGTGCAAATTGTTTCACCGGTAATTAAGGCTTAGTTGCTCGCTTTGTAGGTTTCAAACATTTCTTTTCAAAAAGGGTTTCAGACAAGTACAGTGGAAGCTCAGGAAATTAAGGTAAGAAAATATTACATTAGTTGCTGGAAGAAAAGACTGAAATTTAATACTTTCAGAAGAAAAAAAAATTGCAGATTTGTAACACTAGTTTACGTGGCAACACACGGCAGCAGGATGCTTTATGGGAACGCAAACCAGTGAAGTCAGTGTGATGCTATGTACAAGGTTCTTTTCTGCCATTCGTGTGCATGTTATATTGTTCTGTGCTAATTATGCAAGCAGTGTTGCAGACCATATGCACCCTTTCAGCATCATCATACAGCGTCATATTCAAGCTGTAATGTTTCACTTGTAAAAATGAACAATAACTGAGACAGTAGGAAGTGAAACCACCTGTTTAATGTAACTTTCCTTTTGTTTATGCCAACTAATTTCTTGTCATTTGTTGTATTTGTGATCAGTTTACCTGGTCTCCCTGCCTGTAAATGAACTAAACATTAATCTTTAAATAATAAAGACGTCACAGATTTGAATTGTGTCCACAATAAATGCCCTTTTTTTTGGTTTTCCGCAGCACGATCCATGGACGAATCGACCAGGTCAACCAGCTTCTAGAACTGGATTACCAGAAAAGAGGAGGCGCTCGCTACACAGCGTTAGACAAATGGACAAATCAGCTGAACTCCTTGAACCAAGCCATTGTTAGCAAGCTCACATGATGGCATATCGAATAAAGAGACAAAGGAAAATGGCATGTTTGAATACATCCATAATGTATGCTTATGTGCTTCTACGAGTAAATCTGCTCAGACGAGATACACAGCTCGTGTTTTGAGAATGCATCAGTTTCACGAGGACTCCATGAACCCCAGGAACATGTTTCTTTCTGTTCTGATGAGAGGAAATTCACAGACTCCTGTTTTTTTTTTTGTTTTGTTTTGTTTTTTAATGTTGATTGGCCGTGTCTTTCAGGTGCAGCAGACAAATATCTTGGTTGTATAAAAAGTTCAAATGTGTATGAAAGTCTGTACACAACATTTTAATGTATACTGTTGCCTGTTGTTAATAAACTTGATTTCTCTCGGCACTATAAAAGGTCTGAGCTTCTTTCAGGTAGCAGTAAGGTTTAAAATGTGCCCTAAGATAAATGTGGAATTACGAATGAGATATTGACTCTTAAAACATTTTTATCTTAATAAAGCATAGTTGAAAGAATTTTATACTTCATGTTGTGTTATTATCTTACATCACAAAACTTTTTTTATGCGGTCTTTTACTACACAGCTACATAGCTATGTTACGTATTAAGTAGTCTTAAAGCCTTCGAAAGCATTAGTACTTCTGAAAATGGAATACAAATTGAAACATCTTAATGACTGTAAACGGTGCGAAGTCTGAATTATTTTTTATAATTCTGATATACCCGAAGTTTGACAGCTTCCGTTTCAGATAACTGGGCCCATTCCTTCACAGTTAGCCGCCGAACGATTTGGGTGGGAGTGATGACAAACGGCGAGGGGGGAGTTTATCTGTTAGGTGGTATCCTACTGGCGCAGAAATGTGTTTGTGACGTTATGCAACACCAGTCTGTTCGAATGTGGATAAACACGTCATTAACTGTTGACAAATGTACTGCATAGGATATTGCGTAACTAAGTGTATTAAGTTTGAAAAATGTTAGATAGTTCACGGCATCCAAACAACCGTGTTATGTTTATGTCTGTCTTAAAGTGTGAGTGTTATAGTTGAATGTAAGCGGGTTGCAATGTGTACTAGTAGGTTAAAATCCTGCATGTCACACACAGCTTGAATTGAAGCGCAAACTCCTCCGAGCCGGCTCCCTATGTGACTCGCCGGCTGGGAAATGATGCTGAGCCCCTCCCATTTCCTCATCGACAGCAGTTTTCCCTTTGTAGCCATACAGCGCTTCACGCTCGCAGCTGACGCAGCAGCAACAGTTAACGGTGGAGCTCGTGTGAACGGCGAGTCGCTCTCAGGCTTTAGCGGTTGATATTATTTACAATGAAGAAACTAAAATGGGCTACGTCCTGACAGTGTCCACATAGTGATCAATGACGATCTGTGGCGGAGTCGGTGACTGACATGGACGCTGGTGACATTAAGGTACGTTTTATTTTGCTCTGTTTTTGATTGGTTCAGCTAACGCTTTAGCCTGTGGGAAGAAACGGGGCAACGTTAGTTTGGATTATCGAGGCCGAAATTTGGACCTTTTTTTTGCAGTTGCCCAAAAAACAACCACTGTTGTTGTTAATAACAACTGCGTCGTCACTTTTTGTTGCGTTCAAATGCCCTCTTGAATCTTATTCGATACTAGCCGAGAGATAGGTTTTGGTGTTTTTTTTTTTTTTTTTTTTGCGACAGCTAAATAAGCTAACCTGAAAACAGCATTAATGGTATCTTACAAACCCGCAACGCCGTATTATTTAGCCACTGACTGTGTTGGTTTATGTCACCAAACCACCAGTGATAATATTAACCGCATTCCTTTGCGTTTTATTCCGCCGTGGTTGCAGGCTTGCGTCGTGGGCTAGCAGAAGCTAACTTAATATCTCTCAGCTGTCATAAGACGCGGCTGCCTCTTGGTGTAACCTCGTTATGCATATATATATATTTTTACTTTTGTATCAGTTTTTGGATGTAGACAGATCAGATCTGGGAGGTTTCAGTCAGAAAGGAGTGTATGCATGAGTGTTGTTGTCACGAGAGGCGGAGACGTTTCAGTGCGTGGACCATCGGGAGAGGACGGTCTGGTTCTTCTGCATGTCTGTCATTCCTTTGCAGCTCTCAGCTATGCAGAAAGTTCACTTTGGTTGCGATCGGATTTTGTCCTCCCTTTTTAAAAGCCAAAACTTCAGTTTAACCTGCCACTAAAAGCATTACATAGCAGTGCCGCATGACTCACAGCTGGTCAAACGAGTCATGCTAAATGGACCTTCACGTCTTATATAAATGTCTGACTTTAGTGAATTAAGCAGTAAACACATTAGTGCCTCTGACGTTGTCTGCAGACATTAGGATTAACGATTCTTAGATTTGTTAAAACAGCACCATAACAGTAATAACATGTAGAGATTTAATCTCCAAACCCTAATAACCTGTGGCACAATGATCTCAGAAAGCAGCCTGGATTACAAGAAGCAAACAGGACTCATAGATACTGTGCCACTAGGCGATTTAAGCACTTAAGGAAGTAATCTACTATATTTAATCCTGCCCTAAAAACCTAACTGCTGTAACAATGCCATGGTAGATGTCAGCTCTTTTTGTAAAAAACTAAAGAAATGTCTACAAAGTTGTAGTGTGCTGTGTTGCAACCACATAGCTCAATTTCAGTATAGAATCAGATACTCTCCAATGGTTTCAGAATGCTTAGACAAACAGTGAGATCAGAGAAACCCGGTCCTTTTAGCTTGGTTCTGTCATCCCAAATGGATGCACATCTGGATCTGACCTCATTGTCCTTTCTAACAATCGCAGCTTTTCTCAGCGACCCTCCCTCTAACTAACACATACGCACTGATCCACCCATGGTCGAACGGAAAGATGAATCCTCTGTTTTATCTCTACATATCTCTCTATGGTAATGCTTGTCTACCCCCTGTGTTGTTGTTTTTTTTTTGTTTTTCAGAATTAACATGAGAAGTCCATGTTGCTTCCTTTTGGATAATTAGCTAATCCCATGATGCAGTGCCTGCCTTATCCTGTCACACTTAATCCTATAACGGCACACTATCAGCAACAGTATAAGATCGCACAAGTCCAGAGTTACTGCACTGTTAAACTTTGTGGCCACATCACTTTAGATTTGAAGACTAACATCTAAAGTCTTCAAATCTAGAAGGCTTTAGAAACCAACTGCTTATGTTGGTTTTGAAAAGCTTAAAAAAAGAAATCTCTATTTTTAAACAAAATTTGGGCCTCTTGAGTGAGCTGGTAGACTTCTATCTTCACTGGTCGGGTTGAGGTCTCAGAGTCACCTAAGGGAAAGTGAAGAAACAACCCACAAACACCAGCAGTGGGAGACAATAGTGGTCTGTGCAACATCCAGTGGCTGCACTGACACTCCATTCATCCACCACAACCACGGTTTCAGAGAGAGGGGACATCTTTGTACGCTGAACCCTGTCACCTCTTCTTTCTTTGCAAAATGTCAAATTACAGTTTGACAAAAAGTGCCACCACGTTGTAGAGCAAAGGGTGTTAGGAGACAACAAATGATGCTTCCAGATGTCAAAACCATTGCTTTGGTTGATTTTGGATCAAGTGAATACTTTGTAATGTCTGTTAATTAAAGGCTTGTCATTAACTGAAGTGCTCAGAGAGAAAACGCTTCAAGGATAAAAGGAAAAAAAAAAAATTAAAAAGATAAAGTAAAAAATAGCAGCTAATTTTCCTACTAAGTTTACTAAAATCTGGATTGATGGTCTTTTCGCCTCGCTGGCGAAGGTAATGATTAGTTGGTGTAGTTAGATGTTTTTTTTTTGTTTTTTTTTCGTTCTTCAATTTATTTTGCAAGAGTTTAAAAATAATTACAGAAATAAAGCAAACCAACTTCTCTTAACGAGGTAATTCAGTTTTAGGAGCATGTTGAATGCATGTTTACAATTACCCTTAATTATAATGTAGCGATGCATCAATCAGAATTGTGTGGCCCATTTTCCCAACGTTTGTTCTTATAAAGCTTCGACCTGCCAATGTTGTCATTAGCTGATTCTGTTTTTTAAGTAACAACTATAATTAAGAAGAGCATTCAAAGTATTTATCTTTTTTCTTGCTGTGACCGGTCATTAACTTTTTACAGCAAAGGCGACGTCATGTTGGAGTTAGCACGTCAGTCTAAAACAGGGTCTTACGATTCTGAGAAGAAGGAAAAATGATTATAGAGTTGGCATTTATCACTCTCAATGTTATGTTTTAGAGATTAGAGAGTATTTCATTCACCTCTTATGAAATAATTATTTTTTTGTGAAAAAAAGTAGATGTGATTAATGTAGGTTGGAAAAGAGTTTTCTAAGAATATTTTTGCTCTGACTAAAGCCAGAATTTCCTCCTCTGTGTTGTTTTTAGGGATTTTTTTTTTAGTTTTGGTTTGAACTTTTGTCAGTGATGCGTCATGGGAAAAAAAAACAAGTATGTCATAATGGAAAAAAGAAATTGTGACCCTTGTATCATGTGACTTTTTTATGGTTAATGACAAGTAGGGTTGTAAAGTGACAGCATTGCTAAGAGTAAATATACCTCCAGATGTGATCAGCTCAACACTAAAGTTATAAACCTAAGGGTGCGTGGACTGATTATCTCTGACATGCAGTGTTGTTATGTAAGCTGCCTTTGGAGAAACAATTTTCTTGTCTCTAAAAAAAATTTAAATGAAAAGACTTAAAGCACATATTAATTATAGAGCAAAGTGTTTAATTCTTAATTTTATTTAATTTAAATGTTTAAGGAGCCTAGTTCTGTATGGTCATTCAGCCATTACAGATTTTCTTTACTTACTTTTGTTCATAATATTTTCAATTTGTTTTAAAGTTTTTTATAAACTTAATTGATAATTTCCTCACCACTGATCAGGGTTGACAGATATAAAATAATAAATTAATATAATGGTTATTTGATCTACTATCAAATAAGATCAAATAATTTTTAACACCTTTTTATTTCTTTTGCAACCAAGGTTAGTAATATCTGGATTGGTGGTCTTTTAGTTTAGACTGGCAAACATAATGATTATTTGTATATTTATTAAAAAATACAAAATATGTATGTTACTAAACTACAATGATAATAAAAAAATAAAGGACTGAGAACTTTGAAATACTGCCAGAAAGTTTGGGAATCTAATGCTTGACCCAGTTTTGAAAGAATAACTCCTAAAAGAGGCTCCAAGTATAAATATTTGAGGACTGCCTTCAGACTTTTGCCCAGCACTGTAAATTAGGTGTTCACCTTTTTGTTGTCGAGGTTTATTACTTTAGCCCATGGCAAATGTGACAGGAGGCCATAACCTCTCTAGAGTTGGGTGCTGCCAAGAAATCGAGCTCTCCTCTTCAAGCCGTTCGCCAATATCCCGACAGCAATTTGACTAGCGGATCTCTGCTGTTTACAGCTGTTTGTTTCTCAGATGCATCTTGGCAGCTGGCGATTACTCGACTTCGCTCGTCGTGCGGCAGTAATGGTTGCTCGTTTGCGTCTGTGCAGGATGTGAAGCTTTCACCTGAAGTGGAACCATTTATCCCACAGAGGAAAGGTTTTGAAGGATCACTGGTCAGCATGAGTCTCTCCGGCGAGGCGGGTGGCGGCGGAGGAGGAGGCGTCGGCATAGGAGGAGGCAGTGGAGGGGTGGAGGCCGCACCCATACCCAGCTACCTCATCACCTGCTACCCTTTCGTCCAGGAAAACCAACCCAACAGGTACCGTGCTGCTTTCACTGTGGGGGTGAAAAAGCACCAGAACATGCATTTCCTTTTTATTATTTGATGTCCAAACTCTATAGGCCCTAAAATGGCTAACCTAAGACAATTGGATTTAATGTTTTCTTACAATGTGGTTTGCTGCTATAAAAGCAGAACATTGTGTCCCCCATGTTATGTTTCACAACAGAATTATTATCATATTTTTTAAACATCTTACTTATTCAGAACCACCAGATTCCTCTGTTCTCCAAAATGCCTTAATTAGAACTGGACGCCTCGCCAGTTTTGGTGTTTATTTTGAACCAAAATAAACTGTAATGTTTCCACCGACGCTTCCTTTGTCCACACTGATCGTCTGTATCCTGCACGCATCCGTTTCTTTGTTTCCTTTCCCACTATTTGAATGCAAGGAAATGCCCACTATAGTACGCTGGGGCTGTGGAAATGTCACATTGATCTTTATCAGCATTTGCCTGTACTGTTTGCATGCTTGGAGCAAACCACACATAAAAACATCATGCATGTTAACTGCTCCGGCTAAAGGAATCTGGACCTTGTTCAGCCTCGACTTGAGTTAATTCAGTTTTGCGTCTTTAGTGAAATCACAAAACAGGACATTCACTGTCTGCTTCTTTACAGGCAGCATCCTATGTACAATGGAGGGGAGCTGCGCTGGCCGCAGCCTAACCCCAGCCCTGGAGGTCCATACCTGGCCTACCCCATCTTGTCTTCCCCACAGCCTCCCGTCTCCAACGACTATGCTTACTACCAGATCATGCCTGCACCGTGCCCTCCTGTGATGGGCTTCTACCAGCCCTTCCCTGGGACGTACGCCGGTCCAGTGCAAGCCGGGGTGGTCAGTCCTGTGTCAGCGGATGTCAGTGAAAGGCCTCTGACGCTGGGGCCTACGTATGGAATGGCCGGCCAGAGAGGGAGGGGCATTCCCCGATCGAATGTTCTTACTAAGGTGTGGAGCTTCAACAAGGTTTTTCCACACACTCTGTTGCTGCATTGAGGCCATTTTGTTGTAGCTTTAACGGACAATTAACATCTATTTTTCACTTCCTCCAGCAGCCACATTTAGGTGTTTGCCAGGCTGCAAGAGGTCGTCGGCCCCCAACTAGAAACGTTGCCGTGCAAAAGGAGGTGTGCACATTAACGCCTGACGGTCGGACCAAGACTGTTATGTTGGTGGACGCAGCTCAACAGACCGGTAAGAACAATGTGACAATAATTAGACATATTGTAGAATTCAACTGTTTTTATGTTTTGGAGGCTTTGCTGTAAATGCTAGTTTGAATATCACTAATGCAGCAGAGATGTTGGTTGGACACACCAAGTCCAGCACCGTGATCTCACGCCACCTCAACTTCTCTTTATTTATTTCAAACATGTAAAATGTCAGAGAGAAATAAAATGAGGAGATAACACAAATAATCAAACGTACAAAATATTCATATCTGGTTCTAAAGGGAGTAGGGAGAAGCAAATGCTTACTAAATCCTACCCTGAATTATGTCATCCAGTACATACAAAGTGCATTTCAGTCCAGAATGCAGACTGTTGCTGTGCACTACCTGTCAGCTGGCAGGAGGAGGGATTACACATTTCCCTTGGTGAGAAAAATGACAAATTCAGCTGTTTGGAAACACAGGCAGTCACTGGGTGGTAACTAAAGGAGCACTGCCCATAACTGTTTATTAAAGTTTATGTAAAGCTAACGTTGACCAGCTTAATTTATTTGTTAAGCAGCTAAACGTAAGCTGGCTACATGAGCAGATAACCGGACTTTATAACCAGCTTATAAAAGCTTGATTTACCTGTGTTGTATTTTTCCTGACGGTTATCATGCTGTTCGTGAGAATCTCATGTGAGCCCAGGGTTAGTCTTCAGTCCTCTTGCTGATTGAAGCGTGCGACGACCACATTCCAGGGTTATTAAAAGATTGCTGCTTTTTACATCATGACAAGGCGCTTTTCCTGTCAGCTGCTAAGGACACAATAACAGTAAGAGCAGTGTCTGGTATTCCTCTTACTGCTATTGTTGATGTTGACGATGCTTCGGCTTAACCTTGAGAAGAACTGGAATGCTGAGATTCCAGTGTGAGATGGAAACGTGTGCAGCGGATGATGTCACCAATCAAGTCTCTGCTGGGAGAGTGACCTTATCTGAATAGCTTATCTTAGCTGGGGTTTTCTGAATGCAGCGTTTGTACGGGCGCTAGAAATCGTTGAAAACGCTCAACACAGAGACAGGCGGGACAAACAATTGGGTGTTTTCAAGGTTTGGGAAGTGCTTGATTTCTGTGTAAAGTCATTGAAAGGGCTTGATAAGTGCAATCTAACATTTGATTAAAAGCCTAAATTTAGAAAACTTTATTTGCAGTGGAAATTTTCATACACCCAATAAAAGGACACAACCATTTTTTTCTCTCTTGCTTAGAGAATTACCAAAATTATTTCTATTAGCTAAATGCCAGAAAACGGAGAATATTTTCAGATATATTTTTGTTACTTCTTTCTTGGCATTTAATTTTAACAGGAAGGTTAAATTTTGACACGATTTGTTTGGATTATTTCAGTGTAATAAATATTTATTATTTCTAATAGCTCAATGACTTATTGATCCGTATAATTGAAATAAAGGTCGGCTTATTTTACATTACATTAAGCAATATTATTGATTTTTATTTATTTATATTTTTTGCTAAATTTGTGTTTCGATCTTGGACCAGTCAAGTGTATAGGGTGTGTGAGAGACTTTTGTTTACTATGTCCATACATTATAGAATACTATAATAAGATTTTATTAATAGAAGTAATAAATTATATCTTAGTGAATCAAACCTCTCTGTTGTGGTGTAAAAATTTGAAAGCTACCTTGAAAAGTGCTTGAATTTTGCTCTGCGGGAAAAAGTGCCACCATGGCACGCCCACAGGGTCTGTCTCTTAATGAAAAGTACATGCTTATCTTTTTTTTCCGTCCCCCTCAGACTTCCCAGGTGAAATGGCGGGGCGTTGTGCCTCTGAGCAGGTTAGTCCACAGATGTGGAAAAACCGAACAAAGAGAAGACGGGCTTCGCACCCGGCTGAAGGCTACAACGAGCAGGGCGCCAGCGAGGCAGATATCGACAGCGACAGCGGCTACTGTAGTCCCAAACACAACCAGGCCACTGGAGTGACACAGCGAACTCCAGAGAACATTGCTACGCCCATGGTATGTTAAGTTTTCTGTGCTTAGCCGAAGATCCAAAAACATCTAGACGTTTATACAGAACTGATTAGTTTGTTTTTTTTGTTTGTTTTTTTACCTCCGTCCTTTAACCCAGACCAGTGGATCCTGGTGTGTTGCTGCGTTTTGTTACTGCGATCATACCGGTTTAAATTTACCTATGACTCAAATTGTCTTTTAGCTTTAACATTAATAAAGTTTAACACAGTGTGCTTAAAGCGTCCTGTGGTAAAGGAGGGAGTAAATTCTTCAAAATATTAAAATCTTCAAACTGTTTATGTTCTGAGGCACACATGTGAGAACATCTACAACTGTCCTGGATTATTGAAATATTAAATTAAGCAAATAAGAGAGGTAGTTTTAGGTGAGTGTGTGTGTGATTAGGACGCGTTGCATCATCATCTCCAAAGGAAGACAGCATGAACGTCCGCGTTGGCAGATCTTGCTTTAAAATTTGCTTTAAAAATGCAGATGTTTAACAAAATATTCTAGAAAATAGCTATTGATAACCAAGACATCAGGTGGCTTAATATTTTTATTCCCACAAATCATCTTATAAATTTTTTTTTAATTATACCTGAAATTATTTTAACCTTTTAATTGCTCATCATATCAAATTCTTTTATGTCTTTGTTTTCCTAGGGAGTGGAAACTGGTGTGGTGACAGGTAAGTTTAGTCTCTCAGATTTTTTAAAAATAATGTAGGAATAATACCTCACTGCTAAATGGTATTTTTTCTTATACTTTAACATTTTCTTTTATTTGCCAGCAGGTACCTGGGTAAATGTAGCGTCTCAGGCCACTCCGAAGTACTGGAGGGACCGAAATGGCCAGTTCCACCGAGCCGATCAGAGGAAAATTCCTGAACAGAGAAATTTGCCACAAGTAAAGTTTTTACACGCCATCTAAATTAAACAACGAAGGTTATGACTGTAGTTTTATATCGGCTTAACTTCCTTTCCTATCATGCCCTTCTTACCAGAGTAGATCCACAATTAGTGATGGGTAAACCTTTTATTTACTTGAATTACTGTTTTCCCTTCAGGATTTCCATAATGGTTACTCGGGACATTTAACATCCAACCAGTCAGAGCAAATAGTCCAGTCAGCAGTTGTCACTGGTGGGGATCTCACTCCAGAGCCGCTTTACTTTGAGGTTAGATGAAGCATTGGTCTGTTTCTGTGAGAATTTTACCAAGACAAACGCATTTCAGCCTCTGTGTTTCAAAAATAACTAAACTAATACAACCTCCGCTTGTTTTCTAGGATGAGGATGAGTTTCCAGATCTTGCAGCTGGAGGATCTGTCCAACGCAGCATCAAACCTGAGCCTGCTCTGGCTCAGACGCACACACAACCTAAACTGCCGAAAAATCTGGTGAGAGACATGTCTACATATTTGTAGGTTTACAGTCAAATATCTCATGGACCAAAACTGCCTTTGATGAGTCTTCATCATGTTGGAGAAAGCCTTCTGCTTTTCAGTCGTCTTCAGAGTTAGAGCTCTGGAGTTGGTGTGCCCAACGTCTCTGCTCAGTAGCAACAAAAGCGTTTCTGACTAAGATCATCATGGTTACGCATTGCAGCTGGATGACCTACCAGAAAACTCTCCAATCAACATTGTGCAGACACCCATTCCCATCACTACCTCCGTTCCCAAGAGGGCGAAGAGTCAGAGGAAGAAGGCTCTTGCAGCGGCCCTGGCCACCGCCCAGGAGTATTCTGAAATCAGCATGGAGCAGAAGAAATTACAGGTATGGACAAAACATTCTGATCCACTGTGCCGCACGTGCAATAATATTTTTGTTCCTGTGCGGCCTCTAATTGGTTTAGCATGTGTTCTTGCAGGAAGCGTTCACCAAAGCAGCGGGGAAGAAGAGTAAAACCTCGGTTGAGCTCGACTTGGGAGACATGTTGGCTGCTTTGGAAAAACAACAGCAGGCTATGAAGGCCAGACAACTCACAAACACAAAGCCACTATCTTTTACAGGTATTTGTTGTATTTGCAGAGGAAACGCTTCAATAAAAACATGACATAAAGTCAATGGCTTAATCTTGTATTTTACCACATGATGCCCTTATTTTAGAATAACTGGTGGAGTTTCCTTTCTCTTCCTCTTCCCAGTTGGAACGACCACTCCATTCCACAGCTCGGGCTCCAGCAGTGTGCCGTCCATGTTGAGGGGTCACCAGCAAGCCCTCTCGGCCCCACACAACGCTCTGGATTCCACTGCACCGCGAGTAAAGAGGGGGAAGGAAAGAGAAGTTCCCAAAGTGAAACGCCCTACTGCCCTTAAAAAAGTTAGCAAATTAAACTTAACAATCTGCAGCTGCTTAAAGAAATAAAAACTTGTTTTTCTTTGTTTTTGTTTCTTGTGGAATTATACGTTGACAGTCTTCTCCTTTCCCTCCTTTGCGTTTTCTAGATTATCTTAAAAGAGCGTGAGGGGAAGAAAGGAAAGTCATGTGCAGAGCAAGACTCTGCAGGCCCTGACGAGCAGGGAGACGAGTGCCTCCAGTTTACTGATGATTTGTCGCGTGAGCCGGCGTCCCAGGAAGGTGAGCTCATCAATACACAGATTATTCTCCTTCTGTGGGAACTTGCTCTTCGACTAAATGCTGCAGACTTTACTGCGTTGATTCTGCATCATAGAAAGAATAATTTGGAGAAATCCCAAAAATGTGATTAATATATTGTGAATTACATGCAACTATTGCCATAAACTCATCTAATTCTCTAATATTGGTTTGAAAGTTCAATAGAGGTTTCAGTAGGGTTTAATTCTTTTTTTAGGGCTGTTAGCATGAGTTTTTTAAGTTGAAATGTTTTTAATAAAGCGTTTTCTGCTGGTGGTTTGTGTGACAGAAACCGGTTTGAGCGTCCCCAGTGACGGCTCGCTGTCCCCGGCCAGCCAGAACTCCCCATACAGCATCACTCCGGTGTCGCAGGGTTCTCCTGCCAGCTCCGGAATCGGCAGCCCGATGGCTTCGAACGCCGTCACCAAGATCCACAGCCGGCGTTTCAGAGAGTGAGTGCCCACTACGACCCCACGTGGAAATGTTATTAGCAATCTCTGGTATTTGGATGTCAGGAAATATTCACTATGCAGCGGGCAGAATTTGTTGGTTCAGCAAATCTGTGTCCCACTCCAAAACCACCTTGGCTATGAGAAGCAATGGGTGGGAAAGGACAATAAAGAATTGTAGAGTGTGGCACAAATGTCTAGCACTTAGCAAAACTGGATGCCTGACGTCTCAAACACAGCTTTGTTCCTCCATGCTCTCACTTAAAGGCCCTTTGTCCCAACCCACCGCTTTCTAGCTGTCTGTTTCTTTTTCTTTTAAAGTCTCCAAAAGGCCTCTGTGGCCAAAGCTCCTCCTCTGAGATCCAGTTGCCAGGACGCTGTATCCTCACATCACACCATGTTGACCTTTTGATGAATATTTCTGATATTTTTTTAAAATCTTTTGTGCTTTACCATAAGGCTGAAGGCATTTCTTCTGTCTGAAAATGGCAGTTCATTCTGAAAATGAATTGCAGCAAAGATACGCAGTTAGCTTTGTGGGTTGCTTTGAGCAGCTGTGTGAGCTTTCTTTACCAGCTGCAAAAGTCGGCCACAGTTTGGCTTGAAAGCCTAACGTAAAAGCACCAGGATGTTTCTTAAGCTATTTTAGCAGCTAATTTGCTTAAGTCTAAAACTATTGTTTCTCTTTGTACTTTATTAGTGACTATCATGACAGCTTTTGTCACAAGTGCCTTCTGTTAATTGTAAAAAAAAAATTAAAAATTAAACCCTTGGTAATTAACAAACAAAACTTTAACAAAATTAACTTTTATTAATTATGAAAAAAATGAACAAAGACAAAAGTTAATGTTAAATCAAAATGAAATATTAGCATATATTAGCCATTTAAAGTGTGTATAAAGATGCCTGTAGCAAAACATAAATATGTACTATAAAGCTATTTCTTTATTTAATTTTTTAGGTTTTCAGAATATTGATGAAAATGGCATTAAACTTCTATTCAGTCATGATTGCATCTCCAAAGAAAAACTTCCAGATGACTTGTATTTAGAAACTCCATTTACAAGTGCGTCTTATTTAAAACGCATTCATTTAGAAATCGACATTATTGTCACAGTAAAATGTGATTGAAGCAGCCTGAAGTAAAGTGGGCTTGGTTGGCTGAGTCGGCTCATTAGCACACGCAGGTGCAGAGCTAGACTAGCATGCCACAAAATGTTTCCATAAATAGACATTCATTGAAAAGGAAACCAGACAGAAAGTTTGTCTAACTTTAGAGTGAAACCTTTTATGACTCTGCTCATTTGATGCAGGAGCTTTGATCCATCCGCCATGTTAGATTTGACACTTGATCAGATAGCGCTAAACTTAGCTGACTTAGCGGTGCATGATGTGATCTCATGCACCGCTGGGGTCTGCAGCCAGGCACCAGTTTGGAGGAAAATATTTGTTTTGTTAAAAATTTCAAAGATCGACTCTTGAATTATATGTTGGCCTAAAATACTGAGATTATCTTAGGCAGCTTTGTTCTTTATGGTGCTATTTGAGGCATCAGTAGTTACCACTAACATAATAACGACCTATAACCTTTCACCCTCCCACCCCTCTCATTGTAGATACTGTAACCAAGTCCTGAGTAAGGAGATCGATGAGAGCGTGACTCTGCTGCTGCAGGAGCTGGTTCGCTTCCAGGAGCGGGTCTACCAGAAAGATCCCACCAAAGCCAAATCTAAACGTCGGCTGGTCATGGGTCTCAGAGAGGTCACCAAGCACATGAAGCTGCACAAGATCAAGTGTGTCATCATTTCTCCCAACTGCGAGAAGATCCAAGCTAAAGGTGAGAGTCGGGATGTGTAGGATGCTCAAAAAAAGCAAAAGGGATAAATTCAGTCAATAATTTGAGGGTCATTTTCATCCGTTAATGTTTTTAACAGAAGAAAATCCTTTTAATGTGACTGAATGCTAGCTAGGCTGCAATGATGTGGATGCTTATAGGGAGAAATTCCCTCTTAGTCCAAAAATCACGACTAGAAAAGTCATGAAATAATTCTAACACCAGGTGTGTGAATAATTGGTCGCATGCAAAGGGATCCCAAATCCAGCAGTGTAATAGGTACCGAATGCTCCTAAGCCAAATTACTGTGTTGTTGCACCCTGTTGTTGAGGCTATTTGAGGTTCCAACTGTTTTATGTGTTGCAGGTGGTTTGGATGAAGCGTTGTATAATGTGATTGCCATGGCAAGAGAGCAAGAGATCCCATTTGTGTTTGCCTTGGGGAGGAAAGCTCTTGGACGCTGTGTCAACAAGCTGGTGCCTGTTAGCGTTGTGGGAATTTTTAACTTCTCTGGGGCCGAGGTACAGCATCGCTATCACTCTAAAATCCTTCATTTCTCAAAGTTTCTCTTGCAATATTATTCTGGACTAAAAAAAATCTTCAAGGACCCTGGAAACAGGATTATTTGTGATGACTTTCTTATTTGTCTTACTTTTTTTTTTTTTCTTTCTCTCAGGGTCTCTTCAATCGCCTGGTGTCACTGACAGAAGAGGCGAGGAAGGCCTACAAGGACATGGTGTCTGCTCTGGAGCAGGAGCAGGCCGAGGAGGCTCTGAAAAATGACAAGAAGGTCCCACATCACATGGGCCACTCACGCAACCACTCAGCTGCCTCCGCCATCTCTTTCTGCTCCATTTTCTCTGAGCCCATCTCAGAGGTCAATGAAAAGGAGTATGGTGAGCTCATGTTTCATGTCTGGCTTTCGGGTTATGTTTGAATTTTATGCTAACTTTTTCTCTTGTCTAGAGAGAAAAGAATGAGAGCGGACTTCTCTTTAGCTAGATATTTGTTCACATTTTAGAGTTTTGCAGAAAATCTGAGTGTCTGTGAGAGCAGGGTTGCCGTGGGGTCTTAAAATGTCTTTAAAAAACAGGCTACATTTTGAAAAATATGATTTTAATAATTTAAAAGGTCTTAAAAACAACAAGATTTTCGTCCGAGGTCTTAAATTTAATTTAGTCAAGTTTTATTTTCGGTCATTCCCGTGAAGAATTGATGACAATAAAATGTTTTTTTTAGTAAAATTTTTAATATGGATCTGGTAATGTGTCATGTTGGTCTTACATTTCATTCATAGAAGTCTTAAAAAATCTTTAAAAGGATTTAAATGTAACTTTCTGAAGCAGGCAAACACCCTGTCAGACTAATAATGCTGAAATGATGAAGATTCTTCTGAATTTCAAAATCCACACAGAAGAGCCAAAACTAATCCAATAGAGGAGAGAAATGTGTTCCTTCACAAGGTGACAGGAAGAATGCATTTCTTTTTGGTTGGGACAGACTATACAAAAATGGAGAACACTTTCTCAATCATCTTGGTTTGAATTGGTTGGTGTGCTTTTCAACGCTATTGCCACCTGCTGATACAATGAGGTTATTGCAGCGTTTATAACTGGAGTCCCATCTCTTCTCATTCCCAGAAATGGGGAAATATCCTAAAAACTTGAGTGTTACTTTAACGTTTAGCACATTTGCAGTTTTTCTAATAGGTTTGTGCGGTTTAATGTCTAATTCTAAGTATTTTGTGACAGCCATAGACAATTTTTCTATGTTTATACTGAAGCATGGAATAACATTCCACAATGTATAAAGTCCATCTACACACCTTCTTTTGTAATCACCATTAGGTGCCCATTGCGTAAACGATGTGTTTCTTCTATTTTGTAACCTGTCGTGCGTGTGTGTGTAGTGTATAGTAGTGTGATGTTGGGTGTCTGGAGAGCAAGACAACAGGAACTTTCAATTTTACTTGCTGTAAAATTGCAATTATGCTGAGCCAGGCCTGATTTATTTTTGTTTTTATCTTTTCCTGTTTAAAAACTACATAAAAAATTGAACAAAAAAAATTTATTTATTTCCTTCAGAGACAAACTGGAGGAGCATGATGGAATCATCAGATGCGCCGGAGCCTATAGAGACGGAGCCGTGTCGCCCCGCGGCTCCCGCAGCCTCCCCGAGTAATAACAGTGAGACGTCAGCAGCCACCAGCACCATTACCACCAACACCATCAACACCACCAACACCACCAGCAGCAGCAGCAGCGTCCCTTCAGGCTCCACTGCCCCCCAGCCCAGGACAGGCCCCCCGACGCAGGGTCCCGCCGAGAGAGACGAGGTCCGGGCCGACGACCGGCTGGAGCTGGCCTCTCAGAGCACGGAGACGGGATCGTTGGACGGGAGCTGCAGGGGGCCACTGACCTCCTCAATCACCTCCACCACTTCCACACTGGTCCCTGGGATGTTGGAGGAGGCCGAGGAGGAGGACGAGGAGGAGGAAGACTACACTCCGGAACCTATTTCTGTCGAAGTGCCCACCCTGAGCAGTCGCATCGATTCCTGGGTGTCAAAGACCCTGGAAAACCTGCACCTTGGGAAAAGCCAAGAAAGTACAGAGGAGGAGGAGGAAGAGGACGAGGAGGAGGATGAAGAGGAGAGGGGGCAGAGCGGCGAAGAGGACGACCTGGACTCGGCAGACGTCGCGGAGCCGAAGGTGGAGGAAAAAGAACAGGTGGAAACTAAGAAAGCCTCAGTTTGAAGCCACTCCAGTGTTTCCTCTCCACATCCCGTCTGTCCTCCCCCTCACTCTTCATCCCTCCATCTCCTCCGTGTGTGACCCCTGACACCAGGCATTATCTCAGGAATCAACCCGTCGACCAACATTCACACACGTCGCAGAAGATCTGACCAGCTCACAGACCAAACCAACCCTCACACTACAACAAGGATGCTCTCCCTTCTTCAACCCAGAACCTGCAACACTTGAATCCAGAGGGGGGGGGGAAACTTGATATTTGTTTTTTTTCCCCTTCACCTCTGAAGCTGAACTCTTTATAGAGACTTTTTCTGGGAGCAAGTGTTGAGAGCGACGTGGAGTTTGGGGAATATTTCTTCATCCAGAGCTCTGAAGAGGTTTACAGCTCTACATATATTTTGTCTGCGTGTGTGTGCTTTACAGACTCATGCGTTCGATTCACTTTGCTGTTTTATTGGCTTTACCTGTATATTAAATACGTTGTTTCTTTTGGGGGGGGCTTTTCTCCTGTTCATTCTTTTTTTTTAATTTTTTCTTACCAAGGGGTGGAGAGATTTGCATTTACTACCTATTTGATTTTGTCATCTGCTTCTAAAGTGTCGGGGGGGGGGGCTTTTGTGTTGGAACCAAAATGGCTCCTCCCTCCCATCCATCAGTCTCCACAGAGTGTTTTTAACGTCTAAACAACGAGTGTCTCATTCCGTACCTAGATTATTTGAATAACTTTACTTCTAAGAAGCAAAATAGGATTTGTGAATATAACCTTGTCTTGGTGGTTCTACTAAAGCATTTAATGGTTTGTCATATTGATCTTGCCTTTTGTGAAAGTATTAGAGGTTTTCCAATGAATTGGAAATGTAAAATCCCTGACGTGTGCTTCATAAAAAAAGAAAAGAAAGAAAAGTGATCCTTATTTGTTTTCTTAAGTGTTTATTTTCCCCCTACGGGAAAGAGGTTGTCATCCACACAGCTCTTCTATTATAAACACTTGAGATTTATTTTTCCATAAAAAAAAAAAAAAAGAAGCATTTTACAAGTGTTTGGGTAAATAGATGCCCACTTTACCCTCTATGAAATTTGGGAATTTACCGGTTTACTGGTAACCAAAACGCATTGATAGTTCCCCTAATATCCATTTCTGTTTCACTGAAATGAATCACAACGGAGCTCTTCCAGATTTAATAAGCTTTTTTTTTTTTTTTTTTTAATTCACCCAACTTTAAGCACCAGTAAAAATAAGAAGGTTCCAGTCTAACACAAATTTATAGACTTATTTCTGTAAATACAGGCATAAAAAGAAAAACCAAAATTCAGATTTCGATTTAAAAAAAACCCACAATCATCCTGTTTCTAAAGCCATTTAATACTTTGAACATGTGAACAGTTGGAATCCAATTTGATAATGGTATTTGATCAATAATCAGACTATTAAGAGATGTAAATGCAAAGTGTGAGGCCCTGTGCGGGGGTGTAGGGGGGTTGTCTGTATACTTCATGCTTTGAAATAATGAAAGTATTTCTGGTTTAATTAAAGGTACGCTGAGTGAGTGTGTGTGAGTGTGTGTCATGACTTCCATCAAAGTGCTTTGATGTGGTAATTGAAAGCTAATGTGTGTGTGTGTGTGTTTTTCTTTCTTCTTTTGCACTATGTAAATACAGTACCGGTTAAAGTCTTGTAACTAATGTGAACAAACAACAAAAACAGAAAGAAAAAAACAAAACAAAAAAAAACGGTTCAATGAAGTAATTCTATTTTGAGTGTGTTGTCTTTCTATGGATATTTAAAATTGTCTCCCTCTGACTGTACTTCACTTGTGACACTGTTGGAGGCTGTTTCTCATAATCATGTTAAAACTCTTAACCTATATGGACTGATGATTAACATCATTAAAATATTGTTTAGGTAAATTATTTTGACTGACGCCTCATTTTTTTTGCCCGCAGCTTCAACACAAATACTCTGGAGCTTTAGTTAGGTTTCCACTCATCACATCTTCACCTGGTTCCAAAGAACCAGGTGGGATTAAAGTGTTCCCCTTACTGAAAACTCACATTCTTATTCATTTATTTATTGTTTGTTAAAATTACAAGTCAATTGATTTGCACACATACAATACCTTCCAAAAGTAATACCACCACTTCCTGTAATCACAGTTGCCAAATCCACCACCAGATTTGCACATCTATTAAAAGATATATGCACTCATTCTTCCTTGGAAAATATAGACTGTGTTGCATAAAAGGTTTATATTTTTAATGGTTTTCACTGCTGTTTTAACAGAAACTTGGTCTCAGTTTAAGCATGAGGTTAACATGCTCGGAGTGTAGTTTTACAAAATGACCACTAGGTGGAGAAAAAGCTCTGACAACTTACCAGTCAAAACTTCATACAAAAAGACACGAACTTACTGTTTTACTCTGCCACAAATGTCGTCTAGCAACAGTTTATTTTTTTGTTGTTAAAATTAATCGAAAGTATATACAAAGTATTTTACTGTATCGTGTCCTCAAACAGTTATTTCCAACATTGTTATTCACCTTTTAGGTCTAAATGACGTTTCAGCTAAGTTGCGATAATTTACCCATTTAAATATCTCCACTCATTTAACAACGTTCATTTTATTTCCAGTAAAGTTCATGCTTGTATTTTTATATTTATTTTTTATTTTACATTTTCAGACACATATTAATTGATGTGTCCTTTTTACTTTTTTTTTCTTTCTTTTTTTCCCCCAAAACAAATATTTATTTGACATTTTGTTACTGGTTTATTTATTGCCACTATTTTATTGTTCATAAATGTATTTTTTGAAGTGCATTTACTTCAAAAAGGTAAATGGCTGGACGCTTCCTGTTTGTATTTTCCAAATCTACAGGATTAGAGGGATATTCCATATTAAAATTAGTTAAATTTAGATATATTTTTACAACGTATTTTACAAATCAATGCTTTTTGAGGCACATTTTTTCATTTTACTTGTTGAACATGGGCAAATCTTGTTTACTTTGTGGAAACTATTCTTCAATAAACAGCAGGTTATGCATAACACAGGGACTTTTACATTGTACCTGCTTCAATGCTGTTTGTTTTTATTCTGATCATAGGTCATAGGTCTCATCATATTACTTACATATTACTGGCAGTAATATGTAAGTATTATGTAAGTAATATGCGAAATGTGATGCAGAGAAATTTGCTCTCTTGTAAATCTATAAATAATGAAACTAATAGAGAACAAACAACATAAACTAAAATTAGCAATGGTAATGACTGAATTACCATAGCAAATTACCTGTCTTAATCTAAATGAGGCAAAGCTTCTCTTGGCAGAATTACCAGAACTATTTCTATTACCTAAATACCAGAATAAAGGAAGAAAGAATGTGTGAGATTTATTTCTTAATGTCTTCATCATATGGTTACAAGCATTTCTACAGTATATGGTAGCATTATCTTTGAACTGTAAGACTTGGGTCAAACATTCTGGGTTTCCCTGTTCAACTGGGGTTGTGGCCCATTCCTCTTCACAGAACTGGTGTGACTCAGTCAGGTTTGTAGGCCGCCTCGTTCACACACGACTTTTCAGATCTGCTCACAAATTGTCTAAAGCATCGAGATCTGTCCTGCCTGATGGCCATACCAAACATCTTTGACTGCATGTTGAGAGCTATTGTCTATTTTGGAAGACACATTTGCTCCTGAGCTTTAACTTCCTGGCTGATGTCTCAACACGTTGCTTCAACATTTGCACATAATGTCCTTTCCTCATGATGCCATCTATCTTATGAGGTGTACCAGTTCCTCCTGCTGCAAAGCAGCCCCAAAACATGATGATGCCATCCCCATGCTTCACAGTTGGGACGGTGTTTCAAGGCTTACAAGCGTCCCCCTTTTTCCTGCAGATGTAGCAATGGCCAAACAGTTCTGCATTGGTTTCATCAAACCACAGAACATGCAAACCTGTAATCTGAAATATTGCTTTCTAATGCTGTTTGTAGCAATGGGTTCCTTCCATGCTGAGTAGCTGTTCATTGCTCATTTTTCAACTAAACACATCCATCTCTTGGCCACAGAATACATCCACAGGTGTGTCTCCAGTTAACCAGTCAGAGATTTCCAAAGCCATAAGATCATCATCTATGGCTTTTCCTCCTTGTTTAACATGATACTTTTTTTGTATGTAATTTTTCTGATCTGGAATACATTAATGAATAAATATGTGATATATGTATCTCTGCATTATTGTGATGTAGCAAATAGAAGCAATTTTGGATATTCCATCTGACCTAAAATAAGAGAAGTTTGGTCTAATTTAACTTCGGACAGTAAGAAAAACAAAAACAGGTGTGTGTGTCTTTTTACACAATGTAAGTAAAGTTTTTACACTTTTCTCACTACATAAAGTTCTTAATATTTAATGTATTATATTATCACTACAATATTTGCATGTTTTTGTGTGTGTTTTTCTCTCTCTTGTTTGCATGGTTTTATTTGACCTGTGTAAAGGTCTGTGCCGTGTTCCTTACATCCGGACTAAAATGTCATGAAAACAGTTCAAAAATAGAACAGTGACAATCTTTTAATCTGCAGCAAATTCTCTATGTAAAATACTCTCAACACTGGCGCCGGGTATAAACGCTCCGATCCGAATCACACGGAAATGCAAATGTTTCATTTAATCCCCTTCCGCTTGTGCGCTCATGCAGGTCATTTGAATAATACCTTCATTAGATACACTATGAAATTTTTTTATTATTATTATTGTTATCGCAGAGATCAAGTCAGCCCGACCATATTCCTGCAGAGCAGATGGTAAAAAGTTCATTTCATTCAGAAATCAGATAGGAAGCATTTTGAGGGGAGGAAGCCAAGATAGTAATGCATTAATGATGCGCTTTTAAAAGCATCTCCAAGGTGCAAGTGATGTTAACAGAGAGGGACAAATGCACTCTATTGGCTCTGCTTCAGTCTGACTGTAGGGGTGTGCGTGGGTGTGTGAGAGAGAGAGAGAAAGAAAGAGAAGGAGAGAGAGAGAGTGAGAGTGCAGAGCATGAGTCACCCTGTCTTTCTGTGATTGGATGGTAGTTTATCGGTGAGGGAGGGGCAACAGTGCCTTAGGGTCCGTCTGTCAATCTCTCCTCTGGTTCATTCATACATTCATCTGCAGCGTCATAGAGAGAGACAGAGGAAGTGAGCCAGAACCTCTCATTCATTCATATAAAAAAAAAAAAGTGAGTTCATTCATTAAAGCTGCTCAGTTGCTCCATGCCTCAGAGAGAAAACCCTGGAAGCCTGGTAAACTGACTGTGAAAGTGTTCAGTCTGGAGATTTGAGACTTTACTCGGCATGACTGCAGCAGAGCAGACAGGATTGTAATCTACACAGGACAGCCCCAGACCCGTGAGGGTGAGTTGAATTTGCTGTGATGTATGGTGGGAATCACGTCTGATGATCTGATGATTCCCCCCAAACACGGGAATACATTTGTAAAGAGCAGCTGATTGGCACAGAAAACTAAAAATCAGAACTTTGTTGCTTTTCTCAATGTTGTCATTAATGTTATCAGCTCCCTCTTTTCTTCCTTCTTCCAGTGTTCCAGTGCCCTGATTATGCGAGAGCGAACCCAACCCAAGTTCAAACCACAGACAGGACTCCTACCAGGTGGGTCTCTTTTAAAGACATTTAATGAGAAGACATTTTCTGCTTATTTGTATCTTTACAGTTTTCTCAATCGTCTGCAGGTATGCTGAAACGCACCAAATACAGCCCACTGCGCAACGACTCTTTGACCTCTTTGGAGGATCGCCCTGAAAGAATGCTGCCCTCAAAGAGGGACCTTTGCCTAGACTCTGATTTTGCTCAGCTTGATCCCGGGACTCCATCTCCCCATGGATCATCCACCCTGAGGAATTTCATCCCCCGTGTGGCCAGCATCCGGCTGCAAAGTCCCAACTGCCTGAGGAGAGTCCTGAAGGGACAAGCGAACACAATCAGAACTGTCAGTAAACGGGACGACAGAGCAGACCTCGGCGGGTCCTTCTCCTCTGGACCAGACCCGATTCACCTGGCTCTCCTCTCCACAAGGCGTCCCATCACACTGCACCGGATGGCCAGCCTCCCCTGCGCCCCGTGCTCGCAGCAAAGTGACGGGCTCTGCCGCTTGAAGACAGTAGACGACTGTGCAGTGGTGAGGACATCAAACAAAGCAGTGCACCATCACGTGAAGGTATACTTCTGACCACTCTCCATGCCCGCACACTCAAAATCTAGCAACAACTAATGCTGAGGAGAATTTCCATTCCATGTGTTTGGGTTTAAGCATCACCACAGATTCTCTTTGTGAAGCACAGTTGAGCTTTCTGGATGTCTGTGTTGATTTTGATCAACGGTTTTCGGACAATCGGACACAAAGAAAGCACACACACCCTTGTCTCATTCTTCTCTTTCCACACTATCATGCTCACTTTCATACATCCCCCCCCTCCAGTTCTCACGTACAGCTTCCTGTGTAGGCAGTAGTGACTCATCCTGGCTCTCTGCTCCTCTCTAGATCAACTCTGCTTGCCTGTATGCATGTCTGTGTGTGTGTTTGGTATTAGCAGGGCTCATGCTGTCCCATAAACAGAGGTGTGTTCTCGTGGGAGATTAGGACCAGGACTTGTGAACTGACCGATAGTGGAAAAGAGAACGGACTGCCTGGCTGTCCTCTATAAACAAGCACACACGCACACACACCCACACCTCCCCACACGTATCACACTTCCGCCCACTCACCCCACTCACATGTACTCTTATTGATTTGAGCTGGGTTCGCATCAATGGATTTACTCATCCCGGCTCCGGCCTATAGGGCCTGTTTTATTCGAACTCATGACCAATGGGAGAAGGGCTACAAAAAGTGAGCAAATTCTCACCTTGTTGCATCGATGCCTCTACAATCATCTCCACGTATTTACTATCAAGTTGTGAAATCTGCTGTTTAATAACACTGTGGACATATACAGTGGATTTATAGGACAGAAAGTCACAACAGCTCTGCCTAATGCTGTTTTTGATCATGTTTCTATCTACTTAGTAACTGGTGTTTTGTTTATTTGCTTGTGTTTTGAAGTACATGGGTAGCGTGGAAGTGGTCCAGTCCATGAGGACACTCGACTTTGATACAAGAATGCAAGTCACACGGTACGATAACACATCCGTGGCAAAGACTGTGAATACTTACGTAAATGTGATTTCTTTCTTTCTTTCTTTCTTTCTTTCTTTTTTTTAATTTTCAGTAAATTTTCAATACACTCAAAAACTTTCTTCCACAGTTTTGTGTGAGTTTCCAAGAAAGAAATTAATTTAGTGCAATTTGGAATAAGGGCCGTAACAACAAAATGTGCAGAAAGTGAAGTGCTGTGAGTGCTTTCCAGATGTGCAGCTTACAGGAGCCCCTTCTAATATCCGGTTAATTGTCGCTTTAGCTACACCTTGATCAAAAGTCTTTGCACTCATCAACAAACTTGTGTCATTATTCTGGATGGATATGGGACAGCAGGCTCTGCTTCTAAATTGTTCCACAAATTTCCAGTAGAGTTTCCAGCGTCTGTTTCACTCAATGGACTTTACCAGTTCAGCAAACCAGTTTATTATGTGGAACCATTTATTTTGGATTGGTTGGTACACTGCTCTTCAACTTCAAGGCATCTCCAGCTTGCTGCTTTCTGGAGGACTGTGTTGTATTCTGTACTTCATTTGATCCCACTGGAGAACAATCAGAGTATTTAATTGGGTCTCTATCTAAAATTTGGTTTGCTTGCTGATGGGAACAAAGGTGTTCCAGCAGTCTCCAGTTTATGGTCGACTGGACCCTTTCAGCGGTCTCTGGGTTTTTTTTCTGGACTTCTTCACTTTTGTCTCAGGATAACAGGATTTGGGTCACGTGTTTGCAGCTTGTCAACAAGACAATAATTCCAAACACATTAAAACGTGTTTGGATTAAGCAGACTAGCTTCTGGCTCCGACCTATTGGAAATGAAATTGACTACATTTAAAAGCTGGCACCGTGACAGGAAGCCAACAAATTCAATCGATCTCTGCCATTCTGCCAAGAAAAGCGTCAAAAAATGTGACAGTATCTATCCCAACCTCCTGTCTAACAATGTGTAACTCGCCCATAAGGATTTTGAAATCGAAGACGAACGTAAATGTTTCACCAACACTGAAAGTGTTTTTTTTTATTTTTAGCAGTACAAATTTAAAGTAAAAACTGCCTTTCTTAAGCTTTGGGTGGTTTGTATTAATTTTGTAATTGCAAATGCAAATAATGCAGATTTTGAAGTATGCGTTCAATATAATCAACGGCCATGAAGATGGAGAAACTCAAAGGAGAAAAGATGTTTTCTCTGTCAGTAATGTGATTTAGAGTTGTCCACATAGACGGACAGGAAGAGGTCATGGTGAGGTCTGGAAGTACAAGTAATCATTCTGAGAAAAGAGCTTCACCGATTCCAGAAAGTCTGATTACAAATGGCTGAAAAGCAGGGAAATTCACCAGACATTTTCTGCATTTTTACATTAGACCTATCTAAATTCAAGAGTCAGATTTTTTTTTTTTCCAATCAACAGTTAATGAAATGCTTGTGTACTTTAGAAACAAATCCAGCAAAGAGATAAAGCTCATGCAGTGTAAAAGAAAATTAAACAACAGTTCTTCAAATTAAGTATTTAGAAAGACAAAGTTAATATATAGTTCTACTGGAGACACTTTGAAAAAAAACTATGAGTTCTTTATCCTGCAAAGTTAACTGCTATCAAAACAAAAGAGAAAGCTGAAGACCAAAATAAGGATAAAAAGAGGAACGTTTAAGCACTCGTCTAATGCATTATTGATATATTTGCTGATTTTGTGCATGTGTTTTAAAGAGTAGCGACATCCCTTTCACTCCAAGCTTGACGTTATATTTGCCAAAGCAGGCATGTGTAGCTTATTATTTATTTTCAAAGAGGGGAAATTAAATTAAATGTATAATGTTTCATAAACCGGGGCTTTCTCGTCCACATTTGATATTGATATCCTACTGCAGAATGCCAACACACAGCAACCTCTGTTAACAACAGCGCTGCTGAGTGATGGGCCATGAAATCCAATTAGATGAATTTCCTCCTAATGATCTCTCATAGTTTTATTAAAAAGCGAGCTGGAGAGGGAGAACACATCCATTACATGACACCCGTTTTCAAGGAGGAGAAATGTTCTTCCAGGAAAACAACCTCGTTGCCTACACAGTTATGTGTGTTTTTATGTTTTCGCATTTCTGACCTGAGCATCTGCTCTCAGAAATCATCTGGGCATTCGGATGGAGCTTTTTAACTTCTTCGGGGAACACATTTTCGCTGCAGTAAAACAAGAATGTAACCATCTTTATTCTCTTGACCATAATTTTGTATGAAAAATTAACTTATAAAATAACACATCCAAGGACTTTTCTTCTGAGAGTTCTTACCAAAGACATTGGTAGGAACCCCTTCACGGAACAGGAACATGCTTTCACACACACACACACACCCCCACACAAAAATCAAGCCGGCCATGGAATCTTGTTGGCTCCTGCTTCACTGCAGACGCAGCACCAGTCCACCTGTCGATCTCCTGCTGCATTTTGTCCTCATTTGTGCACAAAACCCTGAGATGCTCGAACTCCCCCACCGGGCGGTGGCCCATGTCCCCATCTCTATCCTTTTCCGGCTCAGGATGCCTCTGATTTGGAGGCACTGATCCTCATTCTGGCCACTTCATCCTCAGCTGCGCACCACTCCACAGAAAGCTGGAGATCATGACCTGATGAAGCCAGGGTCATGATCTGGCTTCATCATGACCCGATGCAAAAAGCAGCAGTGGAGTCCTGCTCCCCCCACTGACATGCCGGGTGGTATTTCACATTTTTTTGTAAGCTGTGTGCAAATATTCCCCAGCATTTTCCTGTTCCTTCTTCAGCGCGCAGTTTAATGAAATATTTAACACTGTTTCACTAAACTGTGATAAATTTTGATTTGCTAGACAACTAGGAAAACTTTACGGCATCACTCCCATCCACTTAAGTAGGTCCAGATGAGTTTTGCGTTGTGCAGAGGCCTTGTACATGCCTCATGTAACTAGATTTTTTCCCCCCTGGATTTAAATTCTTTAGTGCTCAGTGTTCCCAATTTGCTAGCAAATAATTCAGTTAGTTCTTAAAATGTCAAGTATTATAACTGTGCACCAGAGCACATGCGTGTTTCACCACAGCAATGTTGAATTCCTTCCTTCTTTTTTACTTATTTACTCCTGCTGCGATTTTGGAACTATTTTCTATTAAATTTATAGTTTATCTTGATCATGAATCATTTTAACTACAGTAAAATAATTTCTATTAAGAACAATGTTTTTCAGAATAAAGAAAAACTAGTGACGCATGAATCAATTCACCAGAGATTGGCATGAAGATGGGAATTTCAAACAATTTTTAATCAGTAAACACATCCAACTAACAACAGGAGCTTTGATGCACTTTTGTGAGTTTAATTGTAAAAAACAAAATCATCCAAAGGCTAGGGACATAAACTTTGAACTTATGGTGCACTGAATGTTAACAAGACTTTACAATTTGGCTTTATCTGGTGGCTTTGTTTTTGTTCAGTAGAGTTTGAATTAAATCCTTTAATTTGATTTTTATTGGGTGGGGGGGTCATGGGGTATTTTTACCAAGACTAAATATTTGAGTTGTTTAGCCTAAGATATTAATTTTAGATTAAACCCCTCCCCCCCCAAAAAAAACAAAAAACTGCTGAATGAATTGTTTTGAAACCATATGCAATTTTAGCTTCTGAAATGTGGTAGATTTGCAATATAATACAACATTATTCTTAATTCTGTTTTTATAAAGTAGGATTTTATTTCACATACTACTATAAAAATACTTATTTGTGTTCTTCATCTGTCTAAGTTACTATAAGGACCAAATGTAACCCTGCATGTTGTACACTGGCTGCTTGTAATGTGGTTTTCGTCCTTTCGTCACATGCATCGCAAGTCACAGGACGCACCGAATCCATTCTTTACAAAGGTATCTCTGTGCTTGTGCGCTCGACTGTGTACATGCTTCAAATCTGTGTTTGTGTGCAGGGAGGCAATTACCAGACTGTGTGAGAGAACTTCAGTGAAATCTTTGCTGAAAACTAAGAGGGTAAGTGCAGTATAAACAAGCAGGGAGAGCATTCAGATGACAGATCGGTGAAGTAACTGGGATTCTTGTCGTCATCAGCCTCCGTGTAAAGGGGTTTCTGCTGTTTTGGGTCAGATCAACATGCAGTTTTCTGGGAGCAGAGCCATCCTCACAGTGTCCACAGACAGTTTGTCTCTGATCACAGCCTCCAACTTACAGGTAACAACCGAATCCATGGTGAACCTCCCTCATATATATACATAATTTATTTTTTGTTTCTAACAACAGTATCCAAAACTGTTTGTGTTTCCCTTCTTTCTCTTCCACAGAGGATTGTCAACCATCCCATGCAGGGCATTTCATTTGCTTCCGGAGGAGACCCAGTATGTTTTTTCTTTTCGAATATTCCACATGAACAAACATTTTCAGGTTAATAACAATGCAAAAAACGTACTAGGTTTTATACAATGTATTGTATTGATTATGCTATTATTTTTTAAAATGTAGAATTAGGTTAGACAGCTTGAATTAAAATTTCTTTCCTGATTAAAGTCATTCTATTAGCTGAGATCGAGTTGTGCTAAGACTGAAGATTTAGAAGCTTAGCATGATTTAACCCAGCTTGTTGATTTTCATTATTAAAATGCCAACTATAAAAAAGCTGATTTACACTGAACTTTCTGAGATCTCATTTAGGTCAGGTCTTTTATTACAATAGATTTTTTTTAAAAAGGCCCTTTTTTCATACATTTATGAAGAAGTGAATGATAAAATTTGGTTTATTTTATCAGGTCTAAATATATATAGGTTGTTGATCATTTACCTCCCTGACTGATTTTTCTGTTGCTACAAATCATATGATTTGCATGAAAGAAGGAATCCTGAAGCAGTAACCTGTGGACACAAACCCAGAAAAAAAAAAATCTCTGGTCAGTAACTTACAGAGAAATAAGCAAGCAAGAGGGTAGTGTCTGTGGAAAGGATTATAGCTCTCTGCTAAATTAATTAGCCAAAATAATCCAGAAAATGCGTTAAAACTCAGCTTTGGAGCATGAGCGGAGGGGATTAAAATTGTGTCAGCCTTGTTGAAAATATTTTCTGCTGACTCTACTCTTGAATCAGTATAAAACAAGGGGTTTATCAAACACACATGCGCATGGAGCAGTGTGTAGGAAGAGGAGCAGCTTTGAGTAAATAGCAACATCATTAATCAATCTATGCTATACTATGCAGCAGCTCAGTCTGCAATAATGAAGATTCACTCGCTGTATGGTCAGAGTAGCTCCATTTAAAACAGTCTGACGAACTTCTGTTTCTGTTTTAGTCACCATGTACCTATTTGACCACTAGGGGGCTCTGATGAGCTGTGTGTGTAGAACACTGTATCTCTTAAAGAGTGTGGAAAACACCTTGACCCAGTGAATTTCACACCCTTCATCCCATGACAAACACACGCACACATAATGTGGGAATAGCGTCAGAGCCGAATTTGAAAAATTGTAGTTGCAAAACAGAAAACATAGGGTTTTGCTAAATGTTCTGACGAACTAATATTGATGTCTTCTCCTTTATTTTCATCAACACTAGTCTAACTCAGGTCAGGTCCAAAAATCTTAACTTTAACTTAAATCTTACTCTACACACTTTACCTCCATCTACAGATGTTGGACTTTATTGTGACATAATTATGCTCCTATCTATGACTAATTAAGCCTCTTTAAATGTATTCACAGGACATGTCAGACTATATTGCATACGTTGCGAAGGACTTCATCAATAAGAGAGGTAGGGCTCATTTTGTAGGCCACAAAAAGCTCCAGATATTTGAATTATGGGAATGATGCGTCTCCTTTCGGGTAGAGTGCCATATCATGGAGTGTCCCCAAGGTCGGGCCGGTGAAGTTATCAGCACCATCGGGCAGGCCTTTGAGACGCGCTTCCGGCAGCTTCTCAGCCAGACATCAACGCTCATCTCCCCAAGGTCAAAACGTTATTAGTGAGTCAGCGTGTTGTCAGACACTGCAACATCTGAACATCACGGATGTGATTTTTATTCAGGTCTGTGGTTAGGATATATCCAAAATGGAGTCCCAAAGAGACTTCAGTGGAACAAAAGACCAAGCAGAAGGAAGAGCTCACCGAGCAGCTGGACTACTATAACGTCATCTCAGGAAAAAACTTTGTTTCACTGGTTGGCGGCAAAGAGGGCAAGCAGTTGTCAAAGGAGGAGAAGAAACAGGAACCTGACATTCAGGAGGTAAGAGTGTTTTAAAATCTGTTATGTGCTCAGTGGAACTATCTTACCATACACAATCATGAGTCAAAACTGTCTTGGGTCATATTTTGCTCTTTCTAACATTTTGTGACTCATTTTGATGCCGTTTCCTCCTGTACTTGATTCCTAATACCATCTATGCTGTTAGTCTACAACTAAAACCTAATAACCTGTAAGTACTAGTAAGGAGATATATATTTTTCACTTAGCTAAATAATTGAAAACTAAATAAAACATTTGTCGTCCTGGTGATAATTTATAATTTAACATATTGACCTTGGGTAAATATCTTTTGTATAACTGAGCAGCTCAGTGACTCAGTTCCCCGATGGAAACTGCAGGATGTAGCTGAAAGCCTTCGGGTTAGTTTATTCAGCAGCAGTTGAGTTAAAAAAATACAAATAAATAAGTAAAGTTTTGTCCTTCAATTTAAGGAATAGATTGCAATATTTGAAACACGATCACTTTTGGAACACTTTATTCTTAAAACAAACATTAGAACGAAATATATAAGTCAAGAAATGTTTTCCTTTTTTTAATTGTTCTGAATTAGTTCATTAAAGCCAATCATTTATACGATTACACCTCAGGGTGGCCCTGTACAGCGTAACTCCGTCTATGGGTCACTGGAGAGGAACAACAGAACAGGAAATGCCTTTCTCAGTAGTTTGTAATAGAGGATGCTCTTCAGTCACTTCCATCAATCGTTGTGAGAATTGAATCAGCGACTTTCCTGTCACGACCTCACATCTCTAACCTTAAGGCCACGGCTCTCGTTACGTTCACAATCAGCTGCGCACGCAGGACACACACGCACACACTTTGACACGCACACCCACACACAGTGACAAAGATTTCAGTTACATTTGGTTTGCATGACTCATCTGTTGCAGGTCTGCTTGTCTCGGCCGGTCTCGCTGCATGAGAACTACTTCGTCAGAGACGAAACTTCAGCTCCATCTGCAGGTGAATGTCAGAGATGAGGCTGTAGGAGAGAAAGCACCGTTCTGTAGATGGTGTAGGTTTACACAGGACTGACGCAAAGAAAAGTTTCCAAACACTTTTTCAACATTTTGCTTAACACTCAATAATCTTATTCTTAGGCTGCGTTCACACTGTAGACTGAAATGCGACCTGGAAGTTGGGTCGCATTTAAATCGGATACGTATCGGATATTCGAAAGGAATCCGATCTGTGCTGTTCAGACTGTCATGAAAAGATCAAATACAGGTCGCATTACGTAAAAAAAAAAAAAAATCGGAATTGGGTCACTTGAGGAGCAAATAATTAATTTAATAAGTCAAAGGCAGAGTCTGACTAACTTAGACATATTAACTTAACAGGTGGACATCATTTGTTGTCTGATCTGTTTAAACTGCCTGATTAATATGTTAACCTGTTAACTGGAGGTTAACAGGTTAACCTCCAGTTAACAGGTTAATATGTTAAGGTACAATCTGTTGTGTATCTTAACATATATATATTTTTCATAATTTACTATAGTATAGTATTTATTTTTGAATTTTTTTTTAGTATAGTAGCAGTGAGAGTTTTGCAGGATTATTCATTCACAATTTGAAATAAATCACTGTTTATACAACGGTTGTGTGTAAGTGAGTGTACACTTGAGATTTAACAGGGAAGCCCAGGCCAGTGTGATTTGATTAAATGTCCAAACATAGTCAAAACAGGAACCAATATGTTCACGCCAGCTACTAACTCTAAACTGTTCTCATAGGACGGTGTGCTTCTTAAAATCCAACTTTGTGTGTTTAAATTTAAATTACTCATTTTTTTCTTCAGGTGATTGTTCAGGATAGCGCTTCTATCACACACAGGAGCTGGGTGAAATCAGTTTTTCTCTGTGGTGAATCTACTTCACTGCATTAAAGTGAGGCCATCAAAATATAGCCATTATTGGCTTTAGGTTAAAACACTATTTTGAATCCCAAGCAGGAGCTTCAGCTCCTTTACATGAAGCTTTTGTGCAAGTTGAAACGTGTGTATTGCAGCTGATATCCTGTAAATCTTGTGTGAGTGTACTGCACACCAATGAAATTCATCTCTCTTTTTTCCTCTATTTCCTCTTGGTTTTGTCTCCACCAGGCTCTGTGCAGTGTGATGACAGTGGAGAACAACACTCTCCCCTCTTCGACACCCCAGTCCAGAGCTTAATTTACCAGGAAGTCTGGTTCCACGGCAGGTGGGGAGAATCATCATACCAGCAAATTTGCAGGGTTTTTTTTCATGATTTCACAGCGTCTTCGTGTCCCTCGTTTCCAGGCTAAACAGAGAACAGGCAGAGTCTCTCCTCACCTGCAGCGGGGATTTTCTAGTCAGAGAAAGCAGCTCGGCCTCCGGTCAATACGTCCTGAGTGGGATGGAGGGCGCCACTGTGAGACATATACTGCTGGTGGATTCACACGGGCAGGTAGTGTGCTGTTACCCTACCTCTTTAATTTGAAATCATTTTGATACGAAACAGACATAAACTTCACTGCATTTTATCTGGATTTTAAGTGACAGAGCGACACTGTGAAGTAAAAGGAAAGCGATATGTAGTTGCAAACCTAAAAAGTTGAGGCGATCCACACAACCTGACGAACTTAGCTTCCTTTCCGATTAATGCTCTCCTTGCTGAGCTAAGAGCATCATGTCGTATCTGGAGGAGCTGCAGCTACAAGAAGAGACCACTCAGGTGGGACAATCTGGTGACAGGGCAGGTTTTGGCTGCACACTCCACAGTTCCTGCATAACAGATGAGATTGACAAATTGTGGAAAGAAAACAATAAGAAGTCCTGCTTAAAGTTGGCCTCAAGCAATGGAGGGGGCAAAGCAAATATGTGGAACTATTTTTTTTCCGCTATTTGCGGCAGAAACCTAATACTGCACACTAGCCTAAACTACATGTGTCAAACTAAAGGACCATGGGCCAAATCCGGACCGCCATGGCTACTTATATGGCCCTCAAGACTCTAGATAGCCTCATAAATAACCCTTCAAGATAACAATTGTGGGCTTAGATGTTATTTTTAGTCAAATCAATCCAGTTTGTATAGTGCCAAATGGAATTAATGTGAAGATATATGTTCAACTAATACATTCTGACACAGCAGGTGTCATGAAATTCAGTGAAGGTGGTGAGGCAGACGCAGCGGACCCAGGTTTAGGAAATGAAATGATGATTTTAATGTCGATGCCAAAAAATACAAAGTCCAACAATCCAGGCAGCACAGCGAGAGCAGAAGGCCTTAGCCTTATTGGTTTGCTACCAATAACTGGTAGCAAACTGGAAACTAAATGGACGGCAAGTAAGACAGGACAGCTACGACAAAGACCCGACAAAGAACAAGAAACACAGGTGGGTATAAATACACAGAGGGTAATCAGGGAACGAGACACACCTGGGAACAATCAAGGGGTAGACAGGACAACAGACACAAAAACTTAAAATAAACACAGAAAACTCAAATCCCCACAGCAGGCCCTTTGAGGACATTCATAATCTCTGTGTGGCCTGAAATGAAAATGAGTTTGACATCCCTGCCCTAAACAAACAATCCTGATGGTGGAACATAGTGGGGGCAGCATCATGCTGTGGGAATACTTAGTTTAGATGATGACATATTTATGTTTTAGGATGGTCTAGCCTAAAATGAAACAGATAATCTTCTTTTATGAATACTTGGAGCGGAATCAAAATTTTTTCGAGGCACTGTTGATGTTTTCTTAGTTTTCATCTGTTTTTGTGTAATCAGGTGCGAACACGGGACCAGGTGTTCCAGAGCATCGGCCACCTGGTGCGATTCCACATGGAGAAGCAGACGCCCATCTTCTCTGGAAGCAGCAAGCTGTGTCTGAAGCAGCCGATCCCGCAATCACAGTAACACCGAGAGACTATTAAATGTAAATACAAGATCTGAGCCCCAAAACTGAAAAATAAATAAATAAAAATCAATAAATAAATAACGTTCATCGTCACATTTAGCAGCCTGACAGAATTAAACAAACTGTAAATTCACAAGTTCAGAATTACAGTGAGCTGTGACTTTTTGAGGGCGGAAAAATGTGTGTACAGTTCATGAGCTTCCTTCCTGTCCATTTGTTTCTGTCCGTCATGAGTCAATTGTCAGCTCCTCCGTCCCACATTGAGAGCAGCTGCTCGCCTGCGGAACATCCGGCCTCCTCCATGCAGACTTTGCTGGCCTTTACTTGAAGTTTAAGCACAATCTCTGCTGCCTGGAGGAAGTTACCAGAATGCTGGCTTACTTTTCCAAATCATTCTTTCAATTTCAAATTTAACCTGTTAATTTTTAATTATTTTTTGGGGGGATTTCTTGCTCTGATTTCGTGTGCCTGATTCATATTGTGCTTCACTTTCTCTTTGCGTTAAGAATATAGAAATGACATGTTTAGTTTTTATCAGATAAATGGCTGAGAAATGTTAAGATATTCTGTTTTCTGTGAAGCAAAAATAAATCTAGAGTTATTTTACATAAAACCTTTGCAGTTTCTGTATTATTTACTCTCATCAATCTATAAACATTTTAATACCCCATATCACATTATTTATATTATACTAATCAAAGCTTTTCATTTGTATTTTAATTATTTGACACCTCTTCAATTGTTCAATAATTTATTTTAGTTTTTTTCTGCTCCACTTCTGCATTATCTCTCCCTGTAGAAACCGAATGACGAAACAATAACTGGAAATGAAATTGCAAAAGTATGGATATTGATTATTGGACTTAGATCTTTATGTTTTCTTTCACTTTTGAGGTTCCCGTGGAGGATCAACTCCACAGAACTCAAACTGCATCTGTGTTTTCCATCGAATTTAAAAGGTTGTAGCCATTGTTGACCACAAGATGGCGCTGTGGGTCTTCAAAGATCCTCTGTCCTGGAAGTATATAAAATATGTCCTGTTGATTGGTCAAATGGCCTCGTGAAGGACTGGCAGTCTGCTGGTAGTTTATCTTTCGCCTGGTGACAGCTGGGATAGACTCCGGCCGCTCCATGACCCCGGACAGGAAGAGCGGGTTTTAAAGGAAATGATACATAGAATGAAGCCTGCTTGGGTTTCCTAAATTATTTGTTTTCGTTCTTGTACAATGTATATTACGTCTTACTATGAAAAGGAGCCAATGCAAGTTTGTAGAAAAGACAGACAAATAAAAACAATAATTCCCTTCGTTTCTGTAGCACATCTGATGGTCTGAAACAGATGTGTGTGAGATGGAACAGTGAAAACAGCTGGTTATCACCAGCCTACAATAGCTGCTGCTAGGCTTTAGTTTTCACCTGCCCGTTACGTATTCACCTTATAGCAGTAAAAGATGCTAAAGTGTGCTAAAAACGCAAATTTCAACAGCTTTCATGTGACTGAGAGAAGCCTGGGAGGTCTCTCCTGTCCTAATCAGCCTGACTAAAGCTTGTTAGGGTGACACCAAGGAAGAACCAACAGCTGATATTCTTTTGAGTGGTACAAGAAAAGATAAATGCTGAAAGGGTATCTTAGTGAAAGAAAAAACAAACGCTTGAAACCTTTCTGTTCTGAAGATGTGAGATGCTATCAGGGCATTCGTAACTTCCTCACAATCCCAAACTTGCGGAACATCTGAAAGTGCAGGAAGTGGAGCTGCTTGAAGTTTTTATCTCCTGTTTCCTGCGCATTTAATGCACAATTTCAGTTTCTTCGCAGTGTGAGCGTAATTTGAATTAGTCGGTCCAAAGATCCACGGGAGTTTCAAATTTAGCAATAAGTCACCCTCAAACACAAAATGTGAAATGAAATGAAGCAGACTGACTGATTCGGTTTTATCCTCGCATATTTTCTCTGAGTCATAGGAACCTCTCCCAGAAAGTGTCACCAAGAACAACAATGACCTCCTCTGTGATGCCATTCTGTCGACTCTCAGAGGCCTGCTGACTGTCACAGCTTGTCGAAGCTGTGAGCTCATTGTTTAACCTCTAACCCCTCATTAATGTCAAAATAACAGCTGGGAAGCTGAGATGCTGGTGCATAAGCAGTTTTACACCCTTCATCAGGCTAGGAAATTTCTTTTTTTTTAAATGACAAACCATCAACATGTTTTTCAAAAAAGATAAGAAAACTTTTAACATATGTTATCTTTGATTAAGCACTACTTCCACCCTGCATACTTCACTGCAAGGCTCGTAGTCTAAGGTTCCCACTTTTCTTCTGAATGTGACAATGATCATGATGATGGGCAGCTAGTGACCTGAAAGATGGCTTCCTTTCAGAAACCTCAAGGATATTTTGTTCAGACATTATTTCATCCGTGTTCAAAACCCATTTAATCCTGCTCACAATTTCAAACATTGCTTCCCCATGCTATCTATGATTGCAAATCACTTTAAAGCCAAGACAGAAACAAATGAGACAAGCTTGCTCACTTTTACACACAGCGAAACAACAATCCAAAACTATGGGAGATCTATAAACACGTTGTTCTTTCTTTGAGGAAGAAACTGTAAAACTGTTTCTTCTGTAAAACTTGTTTATGAGTTAACTGGAAATATAAAAATCAGTAAGCAATGCATGGTGATGGTCACAATATTCTTTTTACTTGTGTCTACAATACCAAGTAAAAAAAAAAAAAAAAACCTTTTAAAACTTTTGCTTAGATGTTTGAAATAAGTCATAAAGGTAAAAAAACAAATAAAAAAATCTGAACGACGAAGAGACCTCATATTTTGCACCCATGTCTTCTGACCATTTGTTAGTGTGCATAATTTCCTTGAACCTCATTGGTGACATGACAGCCTCAGAAACAGGAAATGATAAGCATCCAGGGTAATCTCCTCATTCTGTGGCTTTGGTTGGGAACCAAAAAATAAAAGAGCTTGAGCTGTTTGGATTCCTTTTGCAGTATCAACTGAAAGGCTGATGAGCCTGAGGGCATTAACTTAAAACATACACACACACACATGCAGAGAGAGAGAAAGAGAGGCACACACACATTTCAAAAAACCATTCCCAGACCCTGAAGCGCCTTAATGGAACAGTTGAAGCCATAAAAAGCACCCCGAGTACAAGAGCATGAAATTGTTTCTCGATTCAATGTTATCAGAGTCACACAGAGTTCAGATCTGGAAGGAAACTAAGAGAAACTTGGCTGCGTTGTGGCAGTCACTGCAACGCTCCACATCCATGCACCTCTAGAGGCAGTTAAAAGAAGCAGACACTGAGTCATGTGAGGCTCACAAACAAATACACGCTAAACCCCCCCCCAAAAAAACCCTACAGGGTCTTGCGCCTGGTTCTGTTTCCTGTTTGCAAAAGTCCGGATCCAACAAGGACATGCAGCAGATCAAGGCAACAATCTCTATCAACAAAGCAAACGGCAAGAGTTTCCCAGAGTGAATGCAGAATAAAAGTTTGCATCTATATGTGTAGAGAGCATATCTGTTTAAGAGAGCTCAACTTTGGCTGCGGGTATAACCAGCATGGTGGCTTACCTTTGAAGCTACTATGTAGGTGTGAAGTTGAGGAGAAACACACTCAGACTCAGGCCCACTCAGATGGAGTCATCTGCAGACCCTGGAGTCTTTTTACACTTTCCAAATTTCAAATCTTTCCACCCTTTCTTCATTTCTGTCTTTTCACAAAATAGGT
The DNA here is from genome assembly GCA_903066815.1 of Brachyrhaphis roseni. NCBI lineage: Eukaryota > Metazoa > Chordata > Actinopteri > Cyprinodontiformes > Poeciliidae > Brachyrhaphis > Brachyrhaphis roseni. The sequence goes on from CAEFZY010016766.1 coordinate 81,264, forward strand.
CAGTGTGATTCATGTCATTAGCTCACACCCCAAATGTGTACTTGTGTGTAAGTTCAGCTGTGAGCAATGCTAATCTGCCATTTTTTTTAAAGGGGCAGTAGTATGTATTTTCCACGCACACAGTGCCGTTTTACAGCACAATCAAGTAACTAGTTATCAAAATGCTGCACATGTCAAAATAACTTTTTGAAAATTGACTTTGCAATTTGACGCCTTAATATTGGGTCTCTGTCTCTTTAAGGAGCTCCTGCACTTTCTGACAGACCACCTCACAACAACGCTCCAATGCTAACAACCGGTCTTAGGAGATTTGTACTGAGAAGTAGTTTGTATGATGAGCTCAGCAGACTCACCAGGTTCCACCAGATGTTTGCTAATTGCTGCTGCCGCTAGTCTGCAGGAGCTGAGTGGGGGAGTCATGAGTGGGGAAGGTGCAGGGGAGAGCTGCTCTGTGAGGGGGAAGCTCAGCTTGGAGACTGCAGATCTGAAGAGGTGCATGGAAAAGGCGGTGCTTTCCATGAAAACAAGCGTTTAGGCACTCCCAAATGGTTGCCATGGGAGATTAAAGGATTTTTTTCAAACATGCGTGAAAGAATCAAACCAACATTCAATGTATGTTTTTATGAGAGAATAGCATTGAAACATGATATAAAACAAACAACCCTCAATTTTACACAAAGTCCTCCATCTAAGAATCTAAAGGAAATCGTTGAGTTCATCCTTGTGTTTGCATCTGTGTGTGTTTGTGTTCCTGTTTTTGGTTTCTCCTTGGGATTGTTACCATGTCCAACCTCGTCAGGACCAGATGTTCACTTTTGGAGTGAGGAGCATCCGGCTAAGTGCTGACATGCACTAGTGGAAAGTCAAGGCTTGGATGTACATAATGAACACAGCCCATTGGGTTGTCCTAATAAGGAGAGCTGCACAAGTCTGTGGGTGTTTTCTGTGTAATACAGTAATGATGAAGAGGTGGGGGATTCCAGGATTCTAGTGCGAGGCAGTAGACAGATGTGGGAGACTAAAATCTAAACTCTTTTTGGCAAGCTACAAAAAGAGTCTTTAACTCCAGCCTTGCTTTCTGTTTCTCAGCTCGTCCTCTGGCCATTAGCTCCAACTTTTCTCTTAGACTCTGACAGCTTGACTTGGACTGCAGAAACCAGCAGGAGAGAGGTTTCCATGATGTTTTGTTTTTTTCCCCCTCATTCTGCTCTTTTAATTAGTGAATATAAAGACTCTCCACAAGAGCTTGTCTTCTGTTGTCAATTTGAATTTATTAAGTTTGCCTAATTTTGGGAAACTTTAAAAATTTGAAATGTATATTTCAAATAGTGTTTCAGAAGCAGGATAAAAAGAAGGTTTGTTTTATTACATGTGTTGTTTAACGAAACAGTCAAATATGATATTTTCCTTCCGTTTTGCCAGAGGTAATGTTACGGAGGTAAAAGAAAGAATGGTGGCAAACATAACATTAAGGTTCTTTTGTTTGTTTAACTATAGCATATTTAAACAAACACTAACTAAGTCATTTGTTTCATAAGCTCTGGTCTAAAGACAACATCTTCTTCATAGAAAATAGTGACATACCACCCAATTTATGCTCGCCACATTAAGGGAAAAATGTTTATGACAAGAAAAAGTTATTCACACTTCTATCAAATTATGGTGATGTGGTATTTTGGGCTCTTGTAAATGAAAATGTATGTAAATGAAAAAGGAAGCCCCGATTTCTTTAACAACTTCAAAAATACCAATAATCTCCATTTTTTTGTAAAATGTTTTTCTTTAACTCCCAAACATACATGCACATTTTGTTCTTTGTAAAAAATATCTTACTCAGTCGTACATTTCTTTGAATCTGAACATGCTATCTCCAATACAGCATTTATTTCTCTTATATTGTCAAATTACCTCCTACTGTACAGCCTCTTGTTCTTATTTTCTGTTTATATAATGTTTTATTTTGTATAAATCTCTGTTTCTGTTTTAACAGTTACTTTGCTGCAGGTACTCCTGAATTTCCCCACTGAGGGAGAATTCAGGATATTTGCATCCTATTCTATTTTAAATCTGTATGAAAAGTGGAAGGCATTTTTATTTCTATGAAGTGAGCTCTGCTGGTCCTCTCTCTTTGACTCGAAGTCTCTTGCAGATGGTAGCTGTGAACAGTTGGTAGGAAAATTCAGCAGGGAATGTTTTCCATTCCTAAGATGGTCAGATTTGTGTGGGGGGCACAGACTGCATAGGTCTCATGTAAAGGGGGGGGTGAGGCTAAGTAGGCTGTTAGAGCAGCCTGGATACTATCCAGTTTGCCCCGCAAGGGATAGAACGTGCATAAATCTGTGAGCATTCAGACACAGCATGTGGACAGCGCAACATTAACACCTGATATCATATTGCAGCTCAGTGTTACAAACTGAACTGTTGCATGCATGAATGGAGGACAATATGTCGTAAACGTACATCATTCACTGTTAAATATTTGAATTTTAACGCAATAACAGCTTACCTAACAAAACATTTCCTCTGTACTGATCTAAACATTTCCAGTGTTTCACATATTCTATGGATGACAAGCAAATACCAGAGTAAAAATCTTGTTGGTTTCAGTTCATTGTGATTAAAAACAAATGTTAGGAAGAGATTTCAAGATGCTTTTAACATCTGACAAGCGTCTGCTCTGTGAAGCTCATGTGGATCAGTGTAGTGCCAACTCAAAAATGAAGTAAACCCAATGAGAGGAGAGATAAACAGTTATTGGAGTAATTAAAGCAACAAGTTATATTATGTGGATTCTCAGATTTGTTATTTCCAGTACAAGCAAACCATCCCATACGTACTGCAGTTGAGCTGCTTGAGAGGCTCCTCAGTAGTAAGAAAAACACTTGAAAGCGGATCAGTCAAATATGCAGTGCTTGTTGCCACCTGTGGTTGTATTTCTGGGAAGGTGAACGCTAGACATGGAGGTTTTCTAATGGGGGAAACAGATTCATCATTTGCTTTGGAACAATCTTACGTTAATGCATTAGATCATTAGTTATTCAATGTGTCATAGCAAGCATAGTTTCTAACCATTTCAATCCAGTGCAGATTTTCGGATAAGATTTAATGGCTTCTGGAAAGCTGTCATTCCAAAATGAGTCAGTTTTCTCTCATTTTGTTCCACATTAATCATTTCACAACGCCTGCTAGTTAGCTGGGATCCTTGAAGTGCCGTGCTTCCCCAACATCTCAGTTTTGGACCTATAAAAAACGGGGACAAGACGGCAACAAGCTTCCACAACTATGCTGCATTTTCCCCCCTGTTCGCGATTACTTGGTTTTCATTATTTCTTTTTCTATTGGAGCAAAAATATACACTCACGAGCCTCTCCGATGGACACTGGTGTGCACAGGCAGTTTGTGGAAATAAAAGGGCACCTTGCATTAAGTAACCACAGGCTGCTTTAGCAGAATACATTCTTTTTAGAAGAAGTGCTTGAACATTACGCATAATCATGCCGTTTTGGGCTTCATACAATAGACTGGGGGAAAAAAAAAAGATTTCAGAAGGGCACTTTTTTGTCCAGAGGAGAAAGAGCAGGTATTTAGCACCTGCTACTGTCTATCTGTGCAGCTCCATGCTGATAGTCAGACTCATTAAACTCCTTAGTTATGAGCTACAAAACACGTAGCAGTTTATTAATACATTTAGGCATCAAAAAGAGGTAAAGGGAACTTATTGAAGCTTAATCTGAGCACTAGAATGGAAAAAATTTTGAATTTAGGTGACTTGGAACATGTCACAGTTATTAGTGACCCGGGCTGGTCTGAGGATCTCAAGTTTAAAATGATAGAAAGGCAACAGTAGTTTAAGGGACTTCTCGTCCCAACCAGTGAATGAGGAATACTATCTCTGATTATACAGCATAGCGAAACCAACACTCTGCATTTGTACCAATAAGAACAGATGCTTTTTCATCTGAAAGCTCATATCTGGAATAGGTGACTTGGACCGCTTCACTTAATCCATCAGGGAATAGATTGCAGGTAATCAGATTAAGTATCATTTCAGGGTGTGAGTAAGCACAAAACAACATCCAGTTTAAGAGCAGCCGTACTTAAACTCTGTTCCCCGGGCGCCCAAAGATGACTCACTATCCAGCCTCGTGCTGCTTTTCCGTCATTCCTCTCATTGCTTGGAAACATCATCCGCTTAGTATTTGTGATTCACTCCCATGGGGAAACCACAGAGAGGGTGAAAGAGTGCAGGCAGCACATACAGGTGCACGCAAGAAAACTGAGGAGACTGCTTCAAATATTTATCATTTCTTTGTTTATACTGGAACTGGGGACTCTACTGTAAGTAATGTTTGTGTTAATGAAGGAGATATTTCGGGATAATAAACAGACGTTCTTAAACAGCTCAGTATTTTACACTAATAACCCACATAAACCACCGAAAGCACCAAACTCGTCTTTGAGCCGGTTGCATACGATTTTACGCCGAGTTTGTGTGTGAATGTGGGTCACAAAGACGAAGCAAGAGGAGAGGGGAGAGAGTTGTTTCTGCTGCAGCTCATTTTCATGAAATATTTCACATGAATATTGGCAGCAGTTGTGCTGCAGAAGACAAAAGGAAATGAACCGTGGCTGCTGGAGCCAAACACAACACACTGTGTGAGAAAGTCTGCTCCAGTTGCTGCTCCCAAAACGGTGAGAGACAAAGCAAGAAACGCAAAGCGTCTTGGCATGTATTTTATGCACGATTAGTTAAATAAGAGCCAGAGAAAAACTGTGCTTCGTCATGTTTCATCGAAAACGGATTAAATATACAAAAGAAATAGTTACTAACAAAAGAGAAATGTGGAAGGCTGTAAAATTCAGAGCACAAACTAGCCGGCTGCTTAAAGATGTTTATCTGAACTCTGTTTCAGTCCTCAGACTTTTTAGCTCTGCCATTTTAGGCACCAAGAGTAAACATTTCCTAAAATGAAACCCACGCTTACTTTCCTGAAAGAAAGGAGATCAACCGAGGGAAGGATGGGGACACACTAGTGGGCGTTTGCGTGGGTGGAGCGAGATGGGAGGGGTGTGTATCTTCCAGCAAATGACACTCTTTGTGTAAAGGAAGAGTAGAAGGCATCAGCTTTCTCCCATACTACACATCTTGTTGATGAAAAGCTTGACCCGAAGCCTCCGAAGAAACGTTTCTGACGTCACCGCTGTGACTCCACCAGGGTTGCAGGAGTTGTTGTGTGGGAGTATATATTAGACTTTCATTAGTCTTTCACAGTCTCCATGGCACTATTATCTGCTTGGCATGCTGTATTTGTTGTTTCTCTTTCTTTTGCCTTTGACGCAGAGTAGAGCCACTAATACATCGACAGGACATGATTTTGCTAAATTGTTTGTTGGTAATTCCCGCTACCAGTAGCTTGGGTTCCTGATCTTGGGTTCCTTCTCCAAGATCAGGAGGAATTCAACAGCAACCTTACAAACATTTTGGGATTTGAAATTCTTATATCAGTCAAACTATCCAATTAATTTAATAAAATAGTTGCTTTAAAAATGTGAAAGAGGTCGGTGGATCACTTCTGGTTTCTAGGAACTGTCTTTTCTCAGGACACGAGATGTTTGGATGAAGGCGCAGGAGAAACTGTAGGTACAAGATTGTCCAGGAGCTGCTAGAGTCTTCTGTACTGCCATTGTTCAGTCTGTCCTGTTCTCATCCATCACATCACTGTGTGCTTTGGCTCATCCACAGAACTGAACAGGTCCAGACTGCAACAAACAACTAGATCTGCAGACAAGGCTGAGCTTCCCTTCATCTTGGACTTGCGCTGGTCTTTGGTCAGATAACATTGCTACACATCTCACACAGCCACACAAAATAGTCGCCTTATTTTCATGTTTTCATAAACTATTAGTGGAAAACCATCCTAATTAACAGAAATAAAGAAACAAAGGCGTTCAAACATCCATCTGTGTGTAATTATTCTAATGTTTTTCACTTAGTGATAAAAGTTCTTGAAATAAATGGGCTTTCAATGATGTCCTGATTTATTGAATGGATCTGTGAGTTCTCAAGCAGACCCAGTCTGCTGCAAATTAATGCTGGATACAACAACAAGACTTCACAACTGTGAAATTGGAGGCTTTGTAACAGCAACCCTGAAGCCAGTGGGGGACATATTGATCCTCCCCACCCAGTTCATGTATATGTTGCACAGGTTGATGTCGGCTATACTTTTAGAGAGAGAGAGAGAGAGAGTTGAAGCTCTAATATACTGAGGGAGAGTCCATTTTACAGTCAACACAACGCCTCTAGTCCACAGTGGCCACTTCTCCCCTCTGCCTCTTCTCCAGACTCTCATGAACCTATTATCCTCTGACCAGCTGTCTCTTCTGCCAACACCCACAGCTTCTCATGCATACCACTTGACTTAGCTAATTTGTTCACCTTTTACAGTGTTTTGGGGACATTTCCGTTGTCATTTACTCTCTTATTCCTCCAGTATGAAGAGAACTATATATAGCATTTTGAGCACTGGAAAGTAGGTCAAAATAGTAGCTCAGACACAACTCCATAATCATTTACAAAAATACAAGAGCATGACAGACTTTTTACAAAGTGCTCTAATCATGTTACTAAATTATTCCAGATGATGTAATGAGTGACTCCAGTGCATGAAATACGTATAAAATATGTAATTTTCTTCTCTTTGCAGATAGAAAAATATTAAATATACATATACTTATATTTGGCACTAGAAGAAAACCCCATCTATTCATTTGTCCCGTTCTGTTTTGAACTAAGCAATATGAGATGAACATTTTTATTTTGTCACCAGTGAAGAGGAACTTACGTGAGATTCAACCCAATCTCTGAGCCGTCTGGTTTCAGAAACATCACAATGAGTGTCATCTATGAGTCTCCAAGTCACCATGATGCTTTTATTTCAATCAATTGTTCAAAGTTGTCCCACAAAACCCCCTTATGTGTCCTACCATCACACAGTTAAATGTTTGGAGCTCGCTAAATGCTACAAATACTGGAGTCAGACACCTTGGGTTAGATGAGTCTAAGACCGGGCTTTTCTGCAAGGTTCCTGCAGCTGAGTTTGGAGTAAAATAAAGGATCAGAAGCTGGAAAAGCATGGTGAGGGATTCGTTATGCTGTGGATCTGTTTCTCTTTCAAAAGCCATGGGAAGCTTGCGCATGTGTGTGACATCATGAACTTTTTGAAATACAAGGAGATTTTAAGCAAAATTCTGGTGGCCCCTACAAGACAACTGAAAATGGCTCATGGTTTTCTCTTTTAACAGAATAATGAGCCAAAACATCTGGACAAATGGATGCCAAAATGTTCTACCATTCTCCATTTGTAGAAGTCAAGAGGAGATGAGCAAGTAATATCCTACTGGTATAAGAAGTTTTTATAAAGTATAATTATTATTATACCTCTGATAATACAGTATATATTGGTGTTACTTAAAAATAATGAATAAATACATATTTTAGTTTTTTGTCTCTTAATTGAAATGTGCCAGAAACTTCCCAAACTGCGACTTTAAAGCAAAGGTTTGCACCAAACGGAAATTTTTGCATGCTGTCATACTTCAAACTGTTTTAAAAAAAATATCCATGTGCAGAAATAAGGTCAGCACCATGGGGTAACATCAGTCATTTAATGTTTAGGAAGAGCTCCAGAGTAGTCCTAATAGGACTTAACTAAAGTATGAGTAACACTCTTTTCAAGCCCCCTATTTAGAAAAAGAGCAAAGCAGCAGAAATGCACAGAGGTTTAACTCTGGGTGCCCTCTGACAGCAGGCAGCCTTGAGGCAGACTGCCTACTGTCTGTTAGGTAAACACGATCTTGTCAGCAGTGATGGAGAGGCCATGCGAAGGGCAGGACTTACTGCAGAAACAGCAGTAGAGTGTCGATGAGGCTCAGTTTGAGGTGGCTGACACACTTCCAAGAGAGTATGTCAGAAAGACAAGAGGAGATCTATGCCAAAATGACAACTTGATGAAGCGAAGCTGATACACATCACACATTTTGTCTTTCTCAGAGCTCTTTCCCACATATCAAAACAGAATCAGCTTGGTGGGAGTGAAAGGTGTCAAAGTCAGTTAGCGGAGAAAAGAGGAAGAAACGCAGCCCACAGGGAAGCTGGTGTGGAATATAATGAAAAGTGACTGACTGCTGCTGGATTCAGATAGGAAGCTTCAGAGTGGGGCAGACTGACTGTATATTTACAGGGCGTGGTGACAGACATCAGGCAGAGTGTGAAAACTATCACTGCGCTGAACAAAATTCCTCAAATCACACAGTCTGTGCAAGGTAAATACTTGCAGGGTCTTCTACTGCAGCTCCAAAAGGCAGCACCGAAACCTCTTTTATTGTGCGTTTGTTGCAGACGGCAAAAAAAAAAATAACACAACTACAGAGTCTTTGATGTGGAAGTCTTCAGAAAACCCGTTGACGTTCAAGCGAGCGGGACCCTTGGAAAAAAATCTGAGCTGCGGTAACTTTGTGAGCAGATGTGCTTTAAAGCTACACTTTGCTGCTACTTTCCGCAGAGTAAGATGTTTGCCAATCGTGAGCCTAAAAACGGCTCGCAGTAAAAATCTACAGGTGCAACGTCTTAGTTTATCCCCCAGCAAATAGAGATGATCAAAGATGTTAGTTGTCTGAACTTGGCAAGCCAGTGATATTTAAAAAAAGCAGTAGAATGGGTTCATGAAAAATGTCACATGGCCCAGTTAAAATGAAATAAAACCTTCTTTTTTTGCAGGACTTTGGCAGTAAAGACTTAGCCTGTTGCACTAGATCCATTTTAAAGAAGAAAATATTTTAAAAGATAATAAAACTAATGTATTATCTGCCCCGCTAAAGAAGAATTTGTATCTCATAATCCTAAGTCAAAATTGGAATATTGTTGCTCTGTATCTTACAGTTATGGGGTGATGAAATTACAAAGGAAGAGGTAGTTCTCCCACTGATGAATACATATTATATATATCATGTCCTATCTTTTAATTTTGCGATGACTCAAGGTGGTTTGCACTGGAAGAATCAGGAATCAAGAACAAGTTCCATTAACAGGGTAAAAATGTTAGATGGATCCTGAGCTGTTGATGGTAGAAACTCTTCAAATAATTCAGAAGATGCTGCTTGTGCTTCATCAAACCTTTAACGTTATTTAACGTATTGCAAATTACTATTAATATTATTTGGTCTGATATTGATCTTAAATAAGAATATTTAAGATCAGCTGCATGCGGAAAATCGTCATAATTAAAAGAACGATAGGCTTTAAGTAAGAGTGTGTGATTGTTCAATTTGTGTTTCATTTGGTGAATTGAGTTCCTGAAGGAAAATACCTTTTCAGTAATATTCTAATTCATTGAATATGATTGTAGCTATGATTAGTGTGGGGTGGGGGGATGGAGGGTGGAACACGCTTCCATGGCTCACTGTGAAAGTTTAGGTAAGATGCCGTTTTAAATGAACCCACGCTTGCTTTTGTATCGCGAGAGCACAAAGAAGGAAAAAAAAAAAAAAAAGAAGTTTTTGGGGAAAGTTGAGCAGAGCAGGGATGGGGAAAGAGCTCTGCGGAGAGAGGGGGAGAGACGCAGAGAGTTTCAGCATTCCCATCCTCTGGAATGCATCCTCTGCTCTGACTTACCAGTGCAGAAACCAGCGCTCTGCTACGCGCGCATGAGTCATCTCCCAAAAGTTACAATGCGCATCCACTTATAGCAGCCGCAGGCGAAAGCTTTAAGTGACTTTTCCTCCTCTGCGCAGTTTTTTTTTTCCTTCTTCTGCTCAGAGCGTTTATTCAGCTGTTACCTGGAAGTAAGAGTGAAGCGGTCCTGAGTCGGGTCCAAGGCGAATCTCCTTCTCTGGAGAGAAGGTAAAGCACCCAGTTAACTTTGATTTTCTTTCTTAAAAAAAAAGAAAAAAAAGAAAAAAAAGTCATAAAATCAACTTGCAAGTATAAGTTGATTTCATTTCATGCGTATTCATCATCTGCGTCTTTTTATTTATGCATTTGTTTTGTCTTATTTTTTATAATATTGTTTTTCCAGCTTGCCTCCAGACTGCAGAGGTCCTACGGTGCTCGGGGGGGAAACTAGTGGAGCCCGTTAAGTTATTATTATATCACCGAGCACCGGAGTCGCGCTCTTTGGAGAGGACATGCCGGGCAGAAAGCGTGCAGCACGGCTGCTGCAGTTGGCCGTGGCTCTGCTGGCCTCGCTGTCGCTCCTTGGCGGACTCGGAGGCGCTGCAGAGGAGGTGGACACCGAGGACAGCGAGGCGGTGACCAGGCACACGGACACCAGAGCCAACAGGGCCAAGAGGAGAGGGGGGACGGATGTCCTCAGAGGGTAATGCGTCTGTCGTTTCGTTTTCTTTTTTCTTCTCCTTTTTTTTTTTTTTTTTTTAATTTAGATGGACATCATTATAAGCTGTTTTATTTGAACCTCGGAGCAGGTGTCATTACCTCCCGTCCTGCTTTTTGTGTTTTTTGAGGAACACTGTAGGTCAAAACTCATTTTTGTGTGCGTGCGCGCTCGTGCGTGTGTTTGTCTTTTAATAAGGCATGCTGAGACCTATGGGTGACATTGTGTGTGATGGGAAGTTTGGAGCAAAGTTTAGTAATTAAATACTGGCAGGAATACCGCATTCCTGCTGACTGCAATAATAAATTACTTCCAAACAAAGAAGGCCATTGGTCTTGTGTGGCTGTGGCAGAAAGAGGAGGGGTAGGTAGAGGGGGTTGAGGGAGCGAGGGGCTGGAGTTGGGGGAAGGAGGGGGACTAACAGCCTAATCCTCCTTTTAGTCAAATACACCACACCCCAGTTGTGGATAAATCACATCTGCAGCTGTTCACAGTGGGTCACTGCTGGAGAGGATGTATGTAATGTGATTTTGTGTGTGTGTGTGTGTGTGTGAGAAAGAGAGAGAGAGAGAGAGAGATAGAGGGACAGACAGACAGATGGAAAGCAATAAAGAAAGGAGCAAATGCATGCATCCAGTGATGACAGCAAACAGCTGATGGAGGTCAGATAGCAGACAGCTCAATGAGCTCTCTCTGCAGGCGTTTCTATTTGACATGGCGAACTTTAATGTGTCGCAACATCTGGGTTCAAAGGCAGGAAGTGCATTCAGCCTGCACACTGTGTCACGCTGACTTACCACTGTTTCACACACCCGAGCCGATTCATTATTCACCTCACGGATCTGCTCCGAGTTACGATGCACATCTTCCTTTCCGGGACCAGTGTGGGCTCAGCTGGTGATCACAAGTTCACACATGTTGACATGTTCCAGGCCTGTAGGTGGCAGGATGGTCACGGTGTTTTCTAGGAGGATGTTTTCCTTATGCAGATGTGGTAAACAGGAAGTTTGTTTTTTTTTTACCTCCAAGTTCACACCAATCCACCTTCTTCCTGTCAACACGTGCAATAATCGGTGTTTCCACTTATGACCAAATCCCATTTCTCTGAAGGACAGTGCCTCATGAAAGAGAGGAATGTGCTGCAATGCTCAGAGAAGGTAGTTTTGAATCCAACTGCAACATTGTCCAGTTATATGTGTTGACCAAACTTGTATACAAGCTCAAAAAAGTGCCATCAAATTTTGCATGAAGTCATTTGGTGTTTTTATAGACCAAAACTCTTGGGAGTTTTTAGTTTTGATTAATTTTGTGTACTGAAATCAAAGGCAGACTCTTGTTTTAAGATATAAATGATCTGCCTCTCAGTGCTAACAAAACCACCCAAAACAGTTTTTACCATTTGTAGCTTTTATTAAGAGCAGAACAAGCCACAAAATAAATTTTGAAAAAGAAAAATAGAATAAGCTCAATATACAAAGATATTATATGTAAAGTACAATAACTTAGAGGAGTTGTAGAGATGCTCCAATCAACTGGTCAGAGATTGGAATGGGACAACATTTGGTCGAGTGCTGGTCCAAAGATTACAATGCTCAATCTTAGCTCTTTTGATTTAGTTGTCCTATTCATTGGGCAAACCAATACTCAGATTTTGTGCCAAAATGATTCAATCCATATAATGTATTTTGATGCACTTTTTCTGAGCATAATAAACATTACACAAGGATTAGGGACGTGTTGTTTAATGAATAGATGGGGAAATTATTTCACTTTCAGATGGATTAAAAACTCCTACTGCTTTCAAGGAACCTGAACCATTTCTTTTTTCATTTAGTTGTAACAGTCAGGAGAATAAAATAAACTGAAATTAGCTGGGCAGGCTTCAAAGAAAACCAAAAATTTATATTTGTTTGGAAAATCATGATTGTTTGAAAAACGCAGTCCAGTTCTCTTGGACTGCGTTTTTATTTTAATGTGACTGTCTGTCCGATTTAATTAAACATAATGGAAAGTTGCTACATGATTAATCAAATAAACTTTGGAAGGAACTTAGGATTTTAGTTACTTATTTAGTACTCAAAAGTAACGATGCATTTCTGCTTCTTACTGTCGTTGGTCTTAAATCACAAACATTCAAAGAAACTCAAAGGCCTCTGTCGTATGGTTGTGCATTTGCACAGGATATTATGGAAAATATTGTTTTCTGGCTGTGTGTGGGAAGGAAGAACAGTGTTTGATTTTCTAGCTCATTTCTATAAAGAAAAAAAAATCGCCACAGAACTTTGACAGAGATGAAGGTGAACTAAATCACTGGGATTAGAATTGAAATCCTCGTGTTATGTCTAATACAGTATGTTAAGAAACTGGAGGAGAGAGCAGCTGTGAATCCGGAGCTCAAGGAAGCTGTCAGCGATATAAACTATAGAGTCACTTTGGACAAATGCGTGGACAACAGAAACCTAAAATGACCTTGTTTCCCACAGACCGAATGTGTGCGGCTCCAGAAACAGTGCCTACTGCTGCCCAGGCTGGAAGACTCTTACAGGAGGAAACCAATGCATTGTTCGTGAGTACCGCCTCCCACCATTCACTGGTCTTTGATTCGAAATGTCAAGACAGGACTTAAGTCCCACTTCGCAATTGATTCAATTAAATCGCCTGTATTTCAGTTAATAATCAGCAGCAGTGGAAAAGTGGGCTCAACATTCTTTGACTTGCTGCAGCAGTCAGCAGAGTTAGTGAAAAAGAGCTGAAGTAGAGTGAAATAAAAACACAGAACAGCAGCACTTTGTTGCTCGTGGGGAGAGACATTTCAGTAAACTAAAACTAATAGAAATAACTGACTCAAACTACTTGCAGACTGTATGCGAACTGTTGGATATAAAATTCATGAGCAGTAAATATTGTGCTAGTATCAGTATTGGACCAAAGAAAGCAAAGCAGTTGCAAGCCTTTAAAATTGTGACTCTTTTTATGGGTCAAATAGACTCAAAAAATTGTAACAGCAGCTACGCAGGGGGACCCAATCTAATTTTTTGTCATGGGGCCCAAGATTCCTGCTGTGCCCCTTCTTGCAGGACTTATAGAGTTACGTCAACTTCAGTTTTTTTGACCAAACAAAAACCCCTCTTCACCCCCACAATTTCAAAGTTAAAATTTATTTCTACATAATCACAATTCCTTTTTTTTTTTTTTTTTACACAAAAATAAGTAATTGTATGAAAAAAATACACCCCCTACAAGTCAGTATGTAGTAAAACCTCCTCTGTCTCTGCTTGGAGATCGGCTGTGAATACCTTTTCAAGTCCAGACACAGATTCTCAATTGGATGGAGGTCTGGTCTTGGACTAGGCCACACCAGAGCAGCCACCTTCTGTGAGGTCTTCTGTGTAGCTTCAGCCGGACGCTTTGCGTCGTTGTCTTACTGGAGAATAAAAATGTTCTCTGAAACTGTAGTTTCCTGGCAGATGGAAACAAGAAGTCCTCCTGCATTCCTTGCATTCACTTTACCCTGCAGCTTTACAAGTATTCCAGGGCTTGATGCCGAAAGCAGAGCAACCCCACAGCATGATGCTGCCACCACCATCCTTCACAATGTTGAAGATGAACTAATGGTGACATGCTGTGCTTGGTGTTGTATTCTGTTTACATCACTGTTGCTCTGTTGGCGCATTGAGGGAACAGTCAATCCAAGCCAAGAAGTATCTGGTAACAAATCAGTTCTGGTTTTCTGTTGCTATTTCATAGCAAACTTAATGGAAGCAGGTCCAGTTAAATGTTAAATATGGTCCGGTTGTAGTTTGATTCTCTCAGAGCGTTTCGGTGCATAGCGATAATTAAGCTGCTATTTGTTAAAATCAAAGTGAGTCTAAGGAAGCCAAATGACAATGTGCTGTCCTGAGTGTGGAGATAAAAGTAAAACAGGAAAATGCCCTCGATAGATGAGGAAGTTTGTTTCAACTGGATGGTGACCGGAACGAGAAGGGGCGAAAAAAGCTCAAAAACGCACAAACACTTGTTACGCAAAATGAAAATGTAGTTAATGAGCGATAATTGAATACACACGAGAGATGTGAGTATTTCCCATGTGTGTCCACTCTCTGGCGGAGATAATTATGAGATAACTATAACTACAAGTGTAATTTCTAAGGAAATGCTTCAAGCCTAAATACAAAGGTCCAAAAAGTTCTGCTTTCCAAAACTGTAAGCTATGATGGCGATATGGACTTTAAATTTTATCACTGTATTTTGTAGTATTTATTGGCTTAGCAATAAAAGTGATGGTAAAAAGGCATTTACAACTTCTTTGGAGTCGTTTTTTAGGCAACTGTTTGGTAATGACATGCAGTCACAACCTCATAAAGACAAATATAGCTCTTAAAATCTGCAGGTAAGGTTATTTTGGAATTTATTCATATTTATTAGTCGAACCAACAGTGGAGGAACTAGAAAAAAAAATAACAATCCCAAGAATAGTGTCATCATTAATTGAAATGTGCTGTTGTTGTGATTAATCACAATGGTTATCACGGCAATAAACTTTTCATGACAACAAAGTACACGATAAATACCCGTCCCTACTGGAAACATGTACAATCAGACTTAACTCCCATTTTACCTTCATGTGAAAAGGAAGGCTTCTCCTGGGAAAATGTAACTATAATATCTTTAAAACATGACAGAGATTGGTCCTCTGGAAGAAAAAAATGTTTAGGCAGTTATAATCGTCTGTATGTTTTTACACAAATGTGCCTGAAAGAGAAAATCAAGACATCAGCCTAGTTGGGAAAAAAAAACTTTTGGCACATATTTGAGAGAGGATTTCTATAGTTTTGCAGATACTGAACAGCTGCAAGAACAGTGCTCTTGTTTCATGCTCCAGCAGCAGAACATAAAAAAACCCAATAATTTCTTACGAACAGAGATTCGATTTTATTAACCTAGGGACTTTAGGAAGATACATTTACCTTTATCTTGGAGTTGTATTTATTTTTTTCCTGATGTTTGTTCATGTGCTCCACATAACTGGAAGTAATACAGCTGTTGAGAGTTTGAGCAACGTTGAAGTTGGTTCTGATGTTATTTTTTTCTCCGATGGTATTGTTTACCTATTGTTTTTTTCCCCCTCCTTCATCTCCCGGTGTTTCAATCCGGAGACAGAAAAGTTTGAGGAGTTTTCAGAGTTGTGTGACTAAGTTCAGGCTGTACAGCTGGCAGAATGCCGGTCCCGGCTCTAATGACATGGTTTCGCAGTGGGATTCTTAGAGAAGGGGTCAGTGGCAGGACTTCACCTGACAGCAGCTCGGAGCATTGGACCTTGCCAGAAACAGTCAGGGTGGAAAAAAAAAAAAAAATGGGAGCAAACGAACAGACTGTGACAACTGGAAACACTCTCTGGCAACGAAACTCTAAGCAGAAAATAGCTCGGGTGCCAGGTGTGCTTTGTCAAATTTGAATAATGTTTTTGCGATCCTTCTTGAGATTTTACGAATGAAAGTTCAGTCTGAGGTTGAGATCATTGTCTAAGCTGCACCAAAGGAAACTCGTAGCAGAAATTTAAGATCTGCAGTTGACAGGTTGACAAGCAACAGACACAAAACATACATTTTCTCACATGAATAATGACAACAAACGCTGGCGCCACAGCTTGAGAATTGCACGATATTTTGTCTTTTGAGTTACAGAGGACATTTCCACAGCGTGTTGTTTGACCAAGTGTTTTGTTCCCGTTTTCAGCAATCTGCCGGAGTACGTGCGGAGATGGTTTCTGCTCCAGACCCAACATGTGCACCTGCCCCAACGGACAGATTGCCTCAACCTGTGGATCGAAGTCAGGTCATTCAGCAATTCCTCTCTTCTTGATATGTTTTTTTTTAATTATATTTAGTGCATCAGTCAGAGTTTAACTGGCTCTACACCAATAGATAAGAATGGAATGGATTTTAGAGAGTTCAGTCCAAATCCCACCCTTATCTTTACATTTTTATTTGGATGAAATAGTTTTAAAATAGCATTTAATCATTTCACAATCAGTAAGAATGTGTTGATCACGAAAATATGCAGGACTGCTAGGTTGAGTCTTAGCTCTAGTAAATATCACATTTCCTGACTAATGTGGCAAAAATAATTCTAGGTCAAAGAATCGTCTGAACACATCCAGTACGCCGCCTCCAGATTGGAGCAATTGATACATGTTGCAATCACGTTTTTTGGAAGAGCAGCCAATCTCGTGGGCTGCTGTGTTTGAGTGTGTGTGTGTGAGCGGACTATCTGCGGTTGTGTGTGTTTTGGAAGATGTCCACAGTCAACATCTCCTCCGTCTTTCTCTCTCGCAGCTCCCAGCACTTCATATGTTTAAACAGCAAAAAAAAAAAATCTCTTGGATATTATATCTCAGCTCAACTGTTGAGAAAACGCTTTGTCAATCTTGTTTGCACTTTAAACATCTTCCAAAGTATTACATGTTTGGGTAATCTGTAAACAGCTCCAACGTTGGTTTGATTGCATGTTTTCACTTTGTTCAACAGTCCAGCACTGTAACATTCGCTGTATGAACGGAGGAACGTGTGCGGAGGACAACTGTCAGTGTCAGAAGGGCTACGTTGGAAACCACTGTGGTCAACGTAAGAACGACCGCCTCTGCTTCCCATCTCCTCCGGACAAAGATGTGCTCTCTAACCCTCCAATGAACTCCTACTAAGTATTTAGCACATTTATTTTGCTGATTGACCTACACCATCAGCTCCATTCAAAATATGGGCGTAAGCACTTTGGGGGGCGACACCCACTGGGTTGTGGTTGTGTTAAAGCTGTGGTTTTGGGGTTTTGGCTGCTGTTGTTGCTGATTTATGGAAACGGAGGAAAGGACGTTAAAGAACAGAGGTCATGCCTGTAAAGCAGTGACTTGGTCATCACAATAGCTGCGTATTGCACAGCTTATCAGCTACTTGACTGTGAGTGGTGCCGTAATTTGATTTGAAACTGATCTGGGTTACCGAGTTAATAAATCAGTAGAGAATTAAGGCCATATTTTTCCAGACTTCTACACAACCTAATGCTTATGTTGGCAACCACAGGAATCTGGGCGCATGAAGCAGACCTTTCTTTACAAGGGGTGTGAGAATAGACAGCAGGGACCTCACATTTATTAATCTGTTAACAGCTACATGATATCTGCAGAGGGTAGTCAAAATAATTTCAGCCCGTTTATGACTCTTTGTGGGAGAAACCGTGTTCATTAATCACAACATATTAAAAATCCTGATTGAGACCAATGAAGTATTTATCTGCCGAAGTGGCAAAAATCAGTAAACAGGTCATAAGTAGTTCCATAAGTCTTGGTTTTACTTATTGACCACACTATGAGATTTTTGAAACACTGCTTTTCTAACTTTCTATCACTGGTAACTGTACTGCAATGTGAACTAGCTTGCAGAAGATCAGGAAAACAAGCTCATATTTGGTTTCAAAGAGTAATACTCCATACAGACATCTGGTTCTGCTTATCTGAGCTTATCCAATCGAGGCAGGTCCAGTTGTTTAAGATGATATTGGAGGAGACACCCATAATGTCCTGTTTCTCAGTCAAAAGCCAGAAGAATTGGCTTATTCCTGTTCTAGCCCATCATGCTAACAACTGTTAGCAACATACAATCTTAACCACACATTTTTCCACATTTTAAATGAACAGGAAAATGTTTTAAATAGAACAAAATGTGCTCACCATCGGCTTGTTTCAATGGATTAAGCGTTTTCTGACACAAACAATTGGACATATTTATTGGACCAGCGTGAAGAATTCAGTTTTGTCAAGACAGTAAAGGCATTGTTATGGAGACAAGACTGGCTAACTAAAATGTGAGCAGTATGCTTGAAATTCCCTGCTTTGTCTATGTTGATTGAAATTTAAAAAAATTAAAGCTGGGAATTTCAACTCTGATAAAAGCAAAATGAGAATGAAAACAGTACTAATCCATGCACGGCGTAAGGAGCAGCACAGTTTGTTAGTAAAATGTAGTGACCCGGTGGAGTTAACATGAATTGTATTTAAAAACGCTGTCAACACCAGTTCAAATATTAGCAACATAGAAGCAGATTGTAAACAGTTTTGATGGAAATGAAGCTTTAGCTATGCAAACAACAGGATGTTAAATCTGACTGTACTTAGACTAAACGAGTCGTCTTATACATACAACCTAAAACCCACTGTGCAAATGTGGCTTATTCTCCCATAAAAAGGAATAAGCTGTCTTGTTCCCTCATAATTTACAGAGATCCTGGGAAAGACTTTAGCTCAGCAAACAGCTGATTAAATCATTGAGCGTTTAGGTTTGAAGAGTTACATCCCTTCAGGGATGCAGAATCAAACCGTGGCCCTAAATTAAATGAAAACAATAAAAAAAATTAATAAAAGTTTATCTGCTTTACACACATGCTCACAATCACTGATAAAACTTTAATTTTGAATCAACATCTTCATGTTGTGTTATGGTTATTTTTTTCCTTTTTTCCCCCCCAGCGGTTTGTGAAAATGGCTGTCTGAACGGAGGAAGGTGCGTGGCTCCCAACAGATGTGTTTGTACGTACGGCTTCACCGGAGCCCAGTGTGAGAGAGGTAATGAATCCCACACAGCTTTTCTCTTCTCCTCCCCTTCATCCTACATTCATCCCACTTTCGATTTCCTCCACATTCCAGACTCGCTGCTGCTTCTGCTGCTGCTGGACAGGTTTGCAGATCAGCACGTGCGGCTTTTGTAAAAACGTGACTCCACGCTGATCGTTTTGTTGTTTCCTGTGACTGGTCGGTCATGCCGCACGATGCAAGAACTCGGTTTGTTGAGGGACGTTTGTATGTCAGGCTCAGGTTCAGAAATGACCATTATTTTCCACATCTGCTCTGAAACGACACTCTGGGGAGCCTAACGACGCTGTGATAGTGCACTGTTTGGTAACTGAAGACCTCCCGTCCTCCTGTGGTTGCTCTTTGGCATATCTAAGCAAAGACTCCCCAGTATACAAGCACACTCAAAGTACAAGCAATCAGTGCTGCGTTTGAGGTGAACGTTCATGTGCTCAAGCTTGTTCTGGTGCAGCAGTGACCTGTAGGGGTCAGTGTGATGGCCTCGTAACACTAATATTTAGACTGACAGTGCAGCTCTTAATTAGTTTTGTCCTTTTAACAAGA
Organism: Brachyrhaphis roseni; assembly: GCA_903066815.1. Classification (NCBI taxonomy): domain Eukaryota; kingdom Metazoa; phylum Chordata; class Actinopteri; order Cyprinodontiformes; family Poeciliidae; genus Brachyrhaphis; species Brachyrhaphis roseni. Next base: position 100,839 of record CAEFZY010016766.1, read on the forward strand.
CGATGCTTCATGGACCTCTCTGTCAGATTTGTCCTGTAGTTTACATCATTGTTTTCTTTAAACCATCTAACTAGTGAGTACAATCTAGTCGCCCCTCAGTTTGTTGCCATGTCTTATCTTGTTGAGCAGCCTGCTGCACGCTCCGGGTTTGTGATTTTTTTTTATGTGAAAGTCTGGCTGGATGGTGTGTAAGGTCTACTACACACATGTTCGTGGCTACGGGCCTGAAAGCAGAGTCGAAAAGCACATCTGGTTTTAAAACTTAGATTTGCTGAGCAGAGTGAGGAGAATGCAAACAGACCATTTGCTCTCAGCTGTATTTATATCTTGCATCGAAATGCAACTTTGACTCTGGAATCCCGTCGTATTTTTCTGCAGTGATTTCATAAACAGTGTTCTTGCAAACCCAACCATACTCCTTGACCTTGTTTCACACTACAACCTCAGATTTCAATTTATTTTAGCTGGACGGAGTGTGACAAACAAACACAAAGTAACACATGTATTGGATTTGAAATTATATGCAATTTTCATTATTTCTACAAATAAGTAATTGAAAGGTGCACATCGTTGTGTGATGTCTTTCGCTGCAGTTTCAACTGCGAAGTCTGTTGAGGTCTTTCTCAATCAGTCATGCGTAGCTAGAGACTTAAATGTTTTGCCCATTTTTTTAAATACTTGTAGCTCTCAGTCAGATTTGAGCAAAATGTTTTAAGTTTGGCCACAGATCCCAATTAGATCTAAGTCAGACCTTTACCAGACCATTGTGTTTGTGCCACTATAGGGTCTAGTTTGGCTATTAGTGATAATAAAAACATTCTTAGGGCAATTATTAATGGAACTATTAATTTGCCAAGTTGGGCAACCACTTAACCCTCTCCAGGCAGATGTTGCAGATTTGCAACAGCTAAATGCTGTTGAAATGCTGTTTAAATGTCTCTCTCAAAAA